>JAGTTH010004737.1:0-51747 GCA_022606485.1 Agraylea sexmaculata
ATCTTGCAGGCTGCCTGCGGGTTTCCGTTATATAGTATTAGATTTACCAGGATGCGGCAAGTCCGATCCCTTTCCAAGAGGAAACCCGTTGCACGTGACAGACTACGTTATTTGCCTTAAATTTGTCACCGACTATTTTAACCTGACCAAGTTTATTTACCTCGCACATTCATTGGGAGGAATGTTAGGTTGGTTTTTATAAATAAAACACCCAAATTGTGTAATATTTATAAATTATTTCAGGTTTATTATATTATAAATGGCATCCGGATTTATTCGAGCGGTTTATCTCGATTGATTTTTTGAATCTCGCTCCCGTGGAAGTCGACACGCTTCCCAAGATTTTTAGTTATTACTATGAGAATTTCTATGAGGAGAAGAATTTTAAAAAATTCATTGCGTTGACTCCGTCACCGGTTTATTCTTATAAACAGGTCGGTTTGATTAAAATGTGTATTCATTGTTGTGATTTGTATTTGTATTTATTTACAGGCCGTCGAACTTCTTATGAAGGCGAGAGGATTGACGGAAGATGCGGCGAAATGTGCCGTCGAGAGGAATTTAGTACCTGTTGGCGATAATACATATCGGTAAAGCTTTACACTTGTACAATTAAATTTATTTATTATATATTTTAATGTTTTATTAGATTGATTTGGGATCAAAGGATGAAATGCCTCGTTCCTCCATTTTTCTCTTCGGATTATCAAGGAGAACTGGCGGCCACGGTGAAAATTCCCCTCATCTCGATCGTAGCCAGAGACTCGATAAAACAACGGCTCAAAGTAATCAGCTTAAAAACAATGGACGCTTACATTAAATGCAATCCCGACTATGAGGTAATTCAAAAATATATAATGTATAAATAAATTACCGCAGATAAGAATGCCAGATTACTGGATTTACATATAATTTTAGATTGTAATTGTCGACGGAAACCATGACCTGCATTTGAATAGTCCGAAATTACTGGCCAAACATATCGGCCCGTTCATTAACGGTGCAAAGCTCCATCACGACGATATCAACGAAATAGGAAAATATTTACATGCCTGCTCCAAATTGTGATTTTAATTATTATTAATCCAACCAATTACCGCTTCAAAAGCACTCTGTTCAAATATTATTTTAGGAAAATATGTGATATTTATATTTTTGTTATAAATAATTAATTGGTTTTAGGTGTGTGTATTATTTTTTTTAAACAATTGAATGTGTATATTTTTATTGAAAATAAAATGGTTTATAAATAATAATTTTTAATGATTCAAAAAGAAGATTGTGGCTGGTTCAACGAGCGAGTGAAATGGATTTATGGTAATTTTATTAGAAAAAGAGAGAAAGATACATTAATTACAATAAAATAATTCCTACTGCATCTATCTATACCATGTTTTATGAATGTGAAGAGTAAATATCAAGTTTTAGACAAGCATAGTGGCAAACTTTTACCTCACATGGCTATGATTAGTGATATAGTCGTCCAGTGTGAACAATTACGGCCTTTGGGAAGTAATCTCGCCTCTTTGTATTAGCAAGAGTGAGATTTACTCTACACATTCATAAAATGAACCATATTTTATTATTTTCGATGATTATAATCAAAGCGGATTGCCTAGATACAGGCGTTTATTTATTATACCAATAATTCGACGGGCTCGACTAAGAGTAATATGACTCGGGATATTACCTTTTTAACTTTTTCTCATTTTATTATTTAATTAATTATTGCGCATATTCTGACAAAAATCACGATTCTAGTGCTTAAATTGAGAAAGATAGGTTTTTTCTTATGGGGTACGTTTCGAGTTATCGCCCACGGGAGAAAAAATTTGACGCTCGAATAATACGAACGGAGACATCGCCTTCTTAGTCGTTCATTTGCTAAACACTGTAGGCGATATCTTCAGGTAGCTTAGTCTTCATTGCGCACACCGACACCATATACGTGTGAACAATCATGTGTGTATTAGTAACCAAAAAGACACGGCTATGACTCCCCACCACCATCACTATCAGTCCCTTTCTTCCTGCCTTATAATACTCACCACAATAGTCACCAACAATTACACATTTCAAAAAAGATTCAAACATTTCAGGGATGCCGCAATACTTCTTATTCACGATCACTTGTTTAAACTCTACTTTACTAAAATAATTTCATTTTTAATAATAATTTAATATTATTATTTCAAAAAACACATTTTTCAGTGATAATATTAAGTAATAAAAGTTATATGTTTTTTAAAAGTGGTCGAAACAAAGACCCCTGCTTTGTAATAATATTGGTGGATTATCAACACTTTTGAAACCAAAAACTATAAGTGGTTCTTAGGTTTTACAAATATTTCCAACAGGTGTGTTTTATCAGCAAAATCAACAGAATGATGAAATACCCTGTTATTTGTATTATATTCAAACAAAACTGCAATTCCAATAAATACGATAATATAAAGTAGTGAGTATTATAAGAATAGAGTTCCTATGGTCTTATTCTGTGAAGTGGTCAAGTCATATATTGTGTATTGTAGACATAATATATTACTAATATCCTAATTTACCGGTTGTATTTTATTCAAAACTTGCCACTAAATATGTTCCCACATATGTGAGATGTTTAAAAATTTTTTTTTTCATTAAATAACTATTATTCTCTATTATTAAAATAGGGTATTTTGACATAACAAGCTGAAAATGTGTAGAAACAGGTATTTTTCAATAAATGCACAGAGGCTTCGAAGTTTGTGTCGCTGCAACTAAACGGCGGATGACAATAAATACTATCGTCATTTTAAATTATCAATATTTATTTCATTTACTGATTATTTCAATTAAATAACCATTCTTAGAATTCATATATTCATTCATTCTACCACTTAATACCTCGGACATCGTTCAAGTGGTTTGGTAAAAACACTTTTATATTAAATTGTACTGATATTTCTGTTTCTTGGATTATTTTTTTTCATTGATTTTTTAAAATCCAAAAACCCTCAAATACCTAATATTTTTCAAGGGCTTATTCACTCTCATAATTATTGTGTGATATTTTTGAAAAAGTTTCAGTATTCTTTAGACTTTCAACGCCATAACATTATTTTTTTGTGTATTTCTATAAGATGAGAAGACGCGACGGTAATACAATTTTAAATATAATAGCTGATTTTGTTTTATTTGTGAGAAGTCACTATTGAATAGTGATTTTGTTAATTAAGTGTGTGGTTTGAAAACTTTAAAGACTTCTATAAAATGAATAGCGGAAATTTTCTCATTAATATCAGTCAGTGCACCTCGTAAAAATAGCAGCGATGACAAAAAAATGGAAAATTATCGACACAAGGTCAGTAACGCAAGTAATCTAGAATTTAAAGACAATATCATAAAAATAGTAGAGAAACGAAAGTATTAAAATTTTTTGGAATCGTCCACTAGTTACTATAATCATAGTTAGATAATCATAAATAATATAATAATTCGATGAAGGAGATTTATAATTATAATGAAAAATATCCTTAGTATGTTACGTATATGCGAAATGTAATGTATGAACTAATTAAAAATACAAATTATTAATTGTAAATGATATAATAACTGCATACTTGGTATTATTGAGTGAGTATTACAGGTAATTGTACAACAATCTCAATATCCCAATGTAGTGTCATATCAGCTATAGCGAGGATAGACACTAATAATGATAAAATGATAGGAAGAGCTAATAAAATTATGTCACATGCGATTCAATATTAATGTATGAGAAAAAGTATACTAAAAAAACCATTTTTTCAACAGAGTGAATGAATATCTTTACCATTTGTCTTTATTTGAATTGCTTTTTTGAGAAAAAGCATTATATTTTGTTATCTGTATTATATTCAAACAAAACTGCAATACCTATAAACACTATAGAGTATGGTCATATTAAGTGAAGTGGTCAAGGAATGAATGCTTAAAATAATATCAGTTGGGAAACCAAGTCACTTGACATATTTAAATACTTATCGTAATTTACCGGTTGTATTTGTATATATTTATTTTTGCCATTTGATATGTAATATAAATAATATAATAGAATGTAATAATAAAGCAATATTGTAAAGGTAGTGGTGCGAGTGTCTGGTAATGAAGCTGCTAGTAGTAGTAGTAGTAGGTATAGTAGTATAATAGATATTGTGGGTGTGTGCGTGTCGGTGTAGTAGTGTGTGTGAGGGAGCCAGGATGAGAGTGTGTGAGTGTGATGCATAGTAGTGTGTGTGTGACTTATCATCTCCAAGTATTTCAAGAAGGACATTGAAGACAGCGATAACTCCGTGTATCGCCTTCCCGTGCGCTTCCCCTCCGCAAATCTTCCCTACAAGAACAATTTTAGCTTGCCCCCTTTTAAATATTGCATTATTACATATTTAAAAAATACTCGTATGTTGATAACACAATGGGGCACGTTTTTCCGAAAACAGTGAAACGATATAACATTTGAATAAAGAGATATTAAATAAAAACCTTAAAAAACGGTTTTTCGGCCGTCCTGTAAAGTTGTGTTTTTCGACTCATCGCCGTCTTAGCGGAGCCCGTCGATATATATGTCGTGTCAGGCGTCAGTTTGTCGGTGAATTGGGTGAAATAATGTACATATATCAATTCTTTTATTTTATTGAAATGAAATACCATAATTTAATTTGTGTGCTGCTGATTGCCTGTATTTAAGGCGCACATGCACTAAAATATAATATTTTTTTGGCAATTTTAATTGTACAAGAGTGGATTGAATACTCCGAATAATTAAATATTCATGCCCAGGTTACCTTGTTTGAGGTTATATTATTTAATGATATTCAAATGTCATCTTTTAATAAATTCACACAAAAGGTGAACGTTTTAAATATTCTGAATTTCAATTCAAATGTCATCTTTTAATAAATTCACACAAAAGGTGAACGTTTTAAATATTCTGAATTTCAATTCAATTAGGTATATCATTTCCTGTAGAAGTTCTAATTGGACCAACCCCTAATATTACCACATCTATTATATACATTTAACATTCCGTACAAATTGACAACCCAACCTTTTGACTAACGCAACAACTAGACAAATATTATTTATGAATTTATTTTAGTCTGATTTTTTTCCAAATAAATGTGTGCTGAAGATGATTCTGACAAGAAAAAGTATGTTAATTTTTTACTAAATGATTCATAAACTTCTCAAACTTTATAAAGCCTAGCCTATTTTACTTGTTCTGAAAATATTAAAAGATCGGTCGAGATATGAAATAATATTAATCGGACATTTTTATTTGAGAAATAAATAAAAAATACTCCTATTTTAATCTGCTTTACTGGTTTGAAGAGTAAATATTTAACTAACCTATTTTATTAATTAGTTCAAATAAACAATAATTTAACTTATCGAAACAATCCTACTTTTATATTCAAATTTAAAAATATATAATTTAGTTTTTTATAGATTGATTTTCAGCCATATTTATTAAATTTCCACTAATTATTATTAAACTTAACACAAAATTACAACAACACACACCGGAGTAAAAAAATATTTGAAATACTTAAAAATATAGGTATACAATGATACCTAATTCCCAATGGAAGATATTTAGTAAATATTATAGAACCAGCATGTTCGTATTTTTCATTCTAAAAGAGGTTAAAAATAATGATAAGATCACTATTTTTTATTTGTAAAATTTTGACTAGATTACAATTGAAGACCTTAGCCGAAAAACAGCAGTTTTAAAATCAAAAAATCATTATTTTGATAAATAAATATATTGAAAGTTGTATTTTATGCAATATGTGTGCTTTTTCCACAAAATAGAATATATGTGGTTACAAATACTGTGGTCATGGGTTCAAATCCCGCTCAAGTAAGAAAAAAATGATCAGTTATTATTATTATTATTAAATTTCGATCGATCGTCTTGGTCCAGGTTTACTCTGATTTCCTGTATTGTAAGGTAAATACTGATTATTAAGTCGGTGACCTGTGTAACTAGTAATAGTTAAGATCACCAACAGACAATTAACACGTTGTTGTGTCTAAAAAACCCTCCCAAAAAAGCTCCAACAGAAATATACAAAGTGCTTATTATTCTCTTTTTTCTCTTAAAAAAAAAACAGAAATATAAATAGAATAAAATTTCTATTAAATAAATCAACTTTATAGTTTGTCCCGTGAATATATTAATTGATGTATGATAAGTGTATATATTGTTTTGTAAACGTATTATTAGGAACTCATTGCAAAGCTCGAATGCGTTTTTGTGTCTAAAAAACTCTCAAAAGCCCCTCGGGACGTATATAGATAAATAAATACATGTGCAGTAAAATTTGATTTAATCATTAGTTTGGTTGGTGTATCGAAGTAATGTGTAGATTTTCAATACAAACTTGTGATACAATATTGTCATGAATAGCTCGGGTGCAAACAGGACGACATGTTATTTCCGAATGTCAAGTTGATTTTCCTCAACAATATAAGGTGTTTTCCCATGACGCAAAATATGATCATACAAATTGTGTGATTGGGAGGTTCTATTTCCACAAGTTACATGACGTCAAAAGTGACCCAGTGCACAATAGAAACAGTCGTCAAACATCATTCCACTATTTTTATATACACAACTCATTAATAATGTAATTGATTTCAGAGGAGGCTATCGAGCCTGACGATTATTCCGAAAACACCATCGATCAACTTCTGAACAACGCCCACAAGTGAGTATATTCTATTTATTTTTTCCGCTTTCATACACACTTATAAAATACACGCTTTTCTATTATTTTCCATGCTTTGTATATAATTATTGATATAATATATACTTCTAATCCTCGCTTCTAGTCGTATTTGTATTCAGAAGGCGGACACTTGTGTCTGCTATTGTGAGAAAAATATATATATAATCCCGGCTTGGGACTACATTTGAAAAGGATTTTTTTTTCCGACTAAGGATTAAATAAAGCTTAAATATAACGCAAAAATTCCATGTTGAAAATTAATATTTAATAATAATTTTTGTGAGAGGGAAGTTGGTATACGAATAGAGCTGGTGTACTACCAAGTTCTATTCGTATACGCATCAATACTATTCAGCTCTAGCACGACTCACTAACACACTACTATATTGAATACGGCTGTAAATATAACGCGATCAGCTCTCATTAGTCCCATTCCAAAACTCTAAAAATCAGTATCTAATTATTCGTTTAATAATAATATGAACAAGATATAACAATACTAGATTCAAATTCCTCTTTTTTAAAAAACATAATTGGTCTCAATTAGTCATATGTGAACGTAACACAATATTGAAAAATATAATTTATGAAGTAAAATACCAGATTCATATTGAATATAACGATAAAATAAAATAATGTTGATTTACTATTCTTTTAAATATTATATATTAAATTCTTTATACTGTACTCATTATTAATTTAATATTTCAAATATATATCTATTGTTGGCGTATAATTGAAATATAAATTTCAAATTAAAAACGAGAGGAAAAGTGTAGATATTTGAAGTTAACGTGATCCTTTGTAAAAATGAAACGAACTTTTTTCGCCTTCACTCCTCAAGATATTCATATATTCAAACAAGTTCTTTGAGAATTACAAACTTTAAACGTGTCTCACTAACACAAAGCTTGTAGTTCTTTTTACTCATCTTAGGATCGTACACGTACTTTTCATGTCAAGTCGTTATTTCAGTTATTTTGAAGCATAAATCATATGAAATGTTTATGGTGGTTGTAGTACTCGTAGTAAAGTGGCTTCATCTCGAGGGAAATCAGCCCCAAGAGTTCAAATGTCAACCACATTGCATTCGATCTGGCCAAATTTATTGAACTCTAATAAGATCCACCCCCACAGATTAAATATAAAACTTCCAGGGTGGTTTCGCCCACATCAAATTAATCTGGTACATTCAATTCGAATGGGACTTCTCAAAATATCATTAAAAAACAACCAATAATACATATTGAATCCGTGCTTTGCTGATAGATTATTTAATTGGTTTTTGGGGGGTTGATTATAAATATGCATACATACAAAGTGGTTGACAAACTCAAATCATAATCATATATATAATCATTAATCAATATTAGAGGATATTTTATAAAAAATAAGGGTTAAAATAAAATTACCTATTTGTTTTTTGACCAAGTAACCAATTAAGTTATAAAATAATTATTATAATCACACATTTTTTAAAGATTATTTTGAATGGTTAAATATTGGGAAAAAAATCTCTGAACATTTTTGTTAAATTTGAAATCAAATGATATATTTACACTTATCTATTAAACAATTAAAATAAAGGGGGGTTCAGAATAAAATATTTTTAAATCCAGTTCGAATCAAATCGAGTAAAAACTAAAAAAAAATGTACATCTTCTTTAGAATAACCATTTTTACAAGTTATATTCAAAAGAATTCGTTAATAAAAACAACAACAAAATATATACAAATGACTAAACAATTAAAAATATGTATTATAACAATTTTCCAGACTATTTAGCTTTTAAAAATAAACTAAATTATGAGTAGTTAATTTTGTGTGTAATTTTTTTAAATAAAACTCAAGGCCTTTTTGTTTCACTTAATTATACATAGATTTCCCGCAAAACATTTGATTTTTCGACAAGAAATTCTTCACAAATTAATTTTCTTATATGCATAAAAATATCTCCAATTTGTTTTATATTATATATTAAGGTTGTTGTGCACGAAGAAGCCCTTCAGACTAATTGATAATCTCGGTTGGTAATTTGACATCGAGGAGTCACTTAACGTTTAAATAGAATTTGAGGTCATTAAACATTATATTATTATCGAGTCTTGTAAATAGTATATGGTATAATGTATCTAATTTCCGTCAAAGCCTTTCTCGTGACATAACCATGTAGTCATAATGAAGGCTTTTGTTGTCACAGATGAAGATAAGGCAGTATCAAGCCAGTGCACAGATTCCCTTCTCCTATGAAAAATCTCATTTCGAAGACGAATAAATTCCTAAAAGCGAAATATTATATCGGTTCAAGATTGTGGGCGACTTGTTTGTCTGGAATATGCAAATGTATGACCGACATAGTTAAATTATTAGATCTTATTCAAATGAAGATTAAATATATTCACCATGTTCAACACACATATTCCAAGTGGAGCCCAGATTAAATCTTGTATACAATTTATAGACGATTTCGTTTGCCAAGTGGATTCACGAGTAAATCCGGTCGAGAGATCATTTTTTTAAATATATTACAGCATTCAATTATAAATTTTATTTTTGCACAAGCTGGTAACTTATTATAATATTCGCATTAGGTTTATAGGAACCGCATTAGGTTTTCCCTGTAATGGCAAGGTGATGATGCTTCATGCTTTCCTTTTATGATATATATATATATATATACATATATATATATATATATATATATATATATATATATATATATATTGGATAAATAAATAATATTCAAAAATAAATTCTTATACTTACAATCAATATTTAGAATATTTTCTTCATATGTATCACTGTAATCCCTAAAAAACAACACTCGAGAGCAACAAAAACATATAAATTATTTACATCGTGACATATTATTTGTCATTGAATATATCAAGCAGCTTTTAATGACGCACTTTTCCATATTAAGTGAAAGACGGTTATTAGAAGGATCGACAAGTGACAGATAAACAGTACGAGCGGTAAAAGCAGTCATATAAAATATTGGTGATTCATGCTTTTGATGACTTTTAAAGTATTATTGGCACCTCTTCATATATAAGCTCATTTGTTACAATAGTTACTAATGTTAATTACTAATTTTAATTATGGAACGTAATTGTAAAATTATTTAAAAATAAATAAAGTACACTACATTCGTTATGAATATATTTTTTTTACCTACACGTTATTTCAATTTAAACCCTTAATTAATTATTCAATATTTGTTTAATGGAAATTCGTGAAGGCTGAAATTGAAATGAAAAAAGTTTTGTTTCTAATGAAATAGGGTAAGTTTGAAGTGAAAATCCTGTATTTAAATTCCCTCTTGTATAAATGTTGTTTTTTTAAACAATTTAATTTTATAAATTTACTATCATATGCCTATCGCTAATTGTAGAGTGTAATCATAAAATCATTTAAAAATAAATAAACTACACTAAATTCACTATAAATATATTTTTTTACTTACACGTTATTCCAAATTAAATCAAATTCAAAGTATTATTCATATTATAGGAAAAATTCGAAATTTTGTAATTAAAATCCATCGAATTAAAAGAGTTTAATTTCTATTGAAGTGAAAAATATATTTTAAAATTCAATCCTATACATAAACATGTTGTTTTTTTTTCAACAATTTCATTTTATAAGAAAACTGAAAAAAAATCTATGTTTTTTTTAACCCAAATCATCAGTGTCTGATTTTCAATCATCTGTCTTTAATTAATTACAATTTTAATTGGTAAATAAAATTCTATGAAGATGACAAAATGAGGTAGTCGGAAAAACTTTGATGATTAATACATTTTTAGTAGAGTTTTAGTTTTTAAGAAATTGGAATTCTTATAAAAAAACATATATTATTAATTGGGTTAAATCTGATTTATTATATAAAGGACAGGCAAACTTGCATGACCTTCAACATGTGGGAAAGTAATGAACCCCTATCATCCCTTCATCCCTTAAACAATAGTTAGTGAGCTACTACTTGTGTCTATTTTTTGTTTAATAATTTTGTTGAGGATTATAATAAAATGAGGAAGTGCGGTGTCAGTTTCAGTCCATCTGCAGGTTTCCATTAAGGGTAAAAAGCAAACAGAGGTTACTAATACTATCCACTGTGCCACCGAGCAAACAATATGCTCGTCTCACATTCTTCAAACACTGTCTCTTTGATCGCCGCAGAAGAATGCCATTTCTTTTTTATCCCACAAACACAATAAAAAGACTTATTTGCATTCTTTCTGCATTTTCAGCCTTCGGACATCCTAGTGGACTTTCCGATAAAATACTCTTTTCGGTTCGTTTCTCTTGAATCCTCTATAAAAAGTTATATTTGAACACTTGTAGAAAAATGTATTGGGGAACAAGTAGATATGTGCCAAAGTCAGACGAATATTATAGTAGTATACCTATCACTTTTTTTGCATATCATTTTCCTCTTATAAAGACAGAACAGTAGTATAATGTTTGATAAATTATAATGAGGTATTTTTATATACGAGTATATATATTTGAGTGAATCTCTTTCTTGCATTATTAGTGTTGTCTAAGGATGCAGCTACTATACTATAATATTCGTCTGACTTTGGTACAGCTCTAGGTACAAGTAATACTATTTTCTGTGCTCTTAAGGCTATGTGCAACTGCGTTATTTATATTTACACTTTGAAATTATTATTCGATTTTTAATACATATTGAATTAAAATAGCACAATCTTTAAAGATCGATTTAATTCATGTTTATAAATAATAATAGCAGAAAACAGAAGTTTCAATTAAAATCAATAATTAATATTTTTTATTGTAAAACTTGGCGGGTTAATTTACCGCAAACTGCTGTTATTAGTGACTCAATATAATATTATATATTGAATACTCTGGATTGTTATAATATTTATTAATTAATTAACCAGCATAATAGCTCAGGAGATAAGGCGTGTGGCTACAAATACAGTGTTAATGGGTTCAAATCCCGCTCGAGAAAAAAAAAATTGATTTGATCGATTATTACGACTGGGAGATCGGAAATAATTTTTATAAAATCCTGATCCAGGTTTACTCTGATTTCCTGTATTGTAAGGTAAATACTGATTATTAAGTCGGTGACCTGTGTAACCAGTAATAGTTAAGATCAACGACAGATAAACCTTCTAAAAAGGCGTATATAAATAAATTTATATATTTTTTAATACATAATTGTAAAGAACGAGTTTGAGAGAATATTTTAGGTCTAGACAAAAAGTTCAAGTAAATTTCTTTTGAATATCTCTGAAAAATATAAAGTCTTATTTTATAATAATTTACCTGTCTTTCTTGTCTCAAGAAGATTATTATGAAAAAAAAATTCTGAAAAAAAATTAATCAAATATTTTTTTGTAAATTCCTAATAAGACCTGTCTATAAATAAATATCTAAAGCTTTACATTTGCTCTACCATCATGATAATATATAATTTTTTGTATACAAAGCATGTTTTATATAAAATATTTATTTGCTTTTTTACTCATCAAACATACATACACAAATGACAAAAATAATACTGCATTATATTATATTTAGGATAAATTGTAGGAAGCATTTTAACTTGTCGATGAAATGTTGACTATAGCACTATAATATATTATTTAAAATGACACTTTGCTTTAATGCATTTGAATAATAGCTTCCTTTTGCTTCTATTTAAAAATATTCTCATTTGTGAGGTATTATATATATATATTTTATTGGTCGTGACGTCATCGTGAGATAATTATCAGTATGGCGTCGCGCGATCATTGTTTATGGTGTGTCGTTTCGTTAATTTCGCTTAGCGACAATCAGCATGACGATATTTTTCTAATATCCTTTTCAGACGTTCCTCCTCTCTCATCTATGTTTTCAGAAGAGCATGCATAAGACGAGGAGGAAACTGCGACCACAGACCGAACGACTGTTGCTACAGTTCCAGCTGCAGATGCAATCTTTGGGGGGCAAATTGTCGCTGCCAGAGGATGGGATTGTTCCAAAAATGGGGTTAAACCTAAAACATCAACCCCCATACACTTCCCAGACACGACATTGTACCCTTCCCATTTGATTTCTTCGACTATTTCGATCACAAACCACGCGCGACAACCACAGACTCGTATCGACTTAAGGCAATGTTTTAAAGGACGCGACATTTAACATTCGTCATCAGGCGAACACTTTTATATAATATCATGTAAGTTTAACATTTTCCCAGCCGTTTCGAAATCGCATTATCCATTATCTCCGTTTTATAATTTGGTTGTTTGAAAACGATTGGATCGATCGTTTAAAGTCCAACGTACCTGAAAACAGCGAGGCTCGATTCAACAGAAATTCAACCCTCGTATGGTCTATCGGAGTTTCCGATCAAGGGGATGAAGGTTCAATCCTTCTTTTAATATAACTAAATATTTTGTCGTCATTCTCTTCAAGAATGAATGCCCCCCGCACAATTTATTTGATAGATTTAACCGCGGAGATAATCTTTAATTTCAATATGATTTCAAGCGATTTCGGACGCGCCAAACACACACGCATTCAACACGATTGTATCATAAATTAATGTATAATTAAAATATATTTAAAGAGTATATATTATATAAATGTTGATAGTTTATAATTGGGTTTGTAGACCGTTTCCGCCGTGTTCTGATTGGTCATATACCCAGCCACATTGGCCAATCAGAACGCTTGGCCGAACCGATACCAAATTCGACATGAACAATCTCCATTGAATAATCGCATTATTTATAATTCGATTGAAAACATCTTAATTTGCTCAATCGTCTTGTTCTTGTCGATTTTGGAGATTTTTTTCGTCCGTCCAACGTTAATTAACTGGCGTTTGATCGGCGAATAAATCAAATAATATCGTGGTGTCGAAAAACAATATTTTGTAAGGTTATATAAAGTAGAGAGACCTTTTACATTTAAGTCAGTATTTTTTAGATTTAAATAAAATATGAATTTTCAATTAAAAGTAGTTGATTCAAGAGTGAAATTAAGAAACCTATTTATTATATATGTGTCAGCTTCAAAATTATTATTATTATATAAATGTTCTGTGTTTACTAGTGGAAATTGTCATTATCAATAAACAATGCATACTTATTCAGATTTCACATCCTTCTATCGATTGTTTTCAATATTCCATTAAAAAACAGAGTTTCCGTGTTAAAAAAAAAACAACACCAAAATCACCGGAAAGAAGGAAAACTTTTAACGAGTAATCTTTTCAGAGCGACTTTAAATCTCAAAGTATTATATTATAATCTCTAAATGTTTTTGTTTGACATGTATTTAATGAATGTGTACTGACTAGAGAATATAAATGATATGTATTGTTAACCAGATTTTAAAACACACATTGTAATTGAAAGACGATTAATTGATTACCGCTCATCAAAATTGGACAGTTGTACTTTTAAAAGGTGTCAGAAATACAATATACATCGATTGGCCTAAAAACTTTACTTATTGTCGCAGAAAACCCCACAAAATAAGATATTATACATAATGTATAGGTGAGTATTTGAGAATTGTACAAGGCAAATCCAATAAAGAATTAACGGTTCAAAAGAAAACTTCAACAGTTCAGCGAGAGAATATCTTGATGGGATAAATTTTACAAAGATGAAAAACACTTGACCTCGTCTGCTTTATGTAAGTATTTTATATTAAAACACAGCATTTTCATTTTACCAAGAATCCGTTTGATTAAATCAAAATGGTCATAAAATCTAGATGACGCAGTTAAATGGGATTTTTTTTATTATATACAGAATCGACTTCCTGCTATAAAATCACTTACAATATTTTTATTTCTAATTAAAAATTAATCTTTCTTCTTTATATTTGTACCCATAATACCCAAGTTGCTGTGATTGGTCACGATATAAACTATATTGTGAAATTTGCTTTACAATCATATGAAACAAAGAGTAATTTCATATTTTTGGTTACCTGTGATTTATTAAGGCGCTGTTTTTTTATAATTAGGGTAAAAAAAACAAACATTTTTTTCTATATTTCGGGATAAATTATTTCCAATTAAAATATTCATCTGAATATCAAATATGTTTTCGTAATCTCTATTAAAATTAAAGGGCTGAGTGAAATAAGGGTGGATAACGGTATATGTCTTTTTTCCGTAAAATGTTTTATTCGATGTTGATTATTCCTAAACTGACAATTTCAGTATACGCCCTTATTCCATACAACTCCTCAATTAGGGTGGACTTTTAACTAGTGAGCATATTTTGAAATATAAACTGGTGGACTTTTAACTAGTGAACATATTGTAATTTTTTTTTAACAAATAATGAACTAATTTTAAAGCTTGGCTCATATGGTAACCATATTTTTTTTATTTAATAATAGTAAGCTGCTCTCAGTCCATTTTAATCCGAAAAAAATGACTTTAACAACATACAACAAGCTGTGTAATTATTGTTAAAATAATAATAAACCTCCCTTTAAAGTATTAGTATAAGTCTTTTATGTAAGTTTTATATTTAAAAAAATAAGCTTGTGAAGCTTAACCTATGACATTGATACACCATTTATTTATTTATTTAATTAAAATTTATTAAGCTCAACTTAAGATTAATAATACTAACACTACTTCCACACATAAATTTCCTATAATAATATATTTGTTTTAATATTAAACTATGCCATAACCATATCCATGGAAACAATAGTCGGCATTATTGAAGCTTCAGTGTAAGGTTGTATCGGTTCTTCTTCAAAATCGTCATTTTTTCTCCTTTTCTTGTCCATTTTCGCCTTAGCTATGAGAATTAACAGGTCTTTGTCCATCCGTTTGTCTCTAAAATTAGAAACATGCGTTTCGAATAAAATATTTGCAGTGATAAAAATTTCTAAACGACCGGCGGATTATTTTCAGTGACAAATTTCAAATAGAATATTATATTTTAATACCTTTTGGCACAAGATACAACATTTTTCATTGAAGAAATGTATCGTCGTTATCAAGCCAAAAGTCATAAACTACATAAATCTTTTTCCAAAATGACTAACTGAATAATTCTTCAGTATAAAAATATATTGTCGGCTTTCTTTGAATATTGCGTAGATTATTTAGCAATTATACACCCATTTGAATGCAATAAATGTTAATTATTATGATTTTAAAAATGTGTAATTATAAGCCTGCGTTTTTCAGATTGAATCAGTTCTCTTAAATTAATTTAAAAAAAAAAGACTTACTCAGTCTACAGAGAAAGCCTACAAAATGTGGAAATTGATAAAATATATTATATTAAAATAAAATAATAAACAAACACGCCTTCAGGAGATTTTCTCTACATGCTATTATATATTTTTTTATATATATATAAATTTAATCTATTCAACTGAAAGACGGATCTGTTCAACTTTACACTATAAAATCCAAGAAATCAGAAAAAAAACCTGGATCAAATGACTATCCAGACTATTTTATTAATATTAATCCCAGAAAGACGATTGAAAAAAAGCCATTTTGTAAATAAAGCCAACGATATTGAAGTGCTTAATTAATTTTCAAAAACAAAAAATAATGATTTAATAGCTTATTATGATATTTTATACTCACGAACGGTTCATTTTGCAACAGTAAATCAAAGCACCAATAAATCCCATAATGCAAATCACCATAACGCAAAATCCTAATATTAAAATAACGCTGAAGGTTTTATTCTCTGCTATCCTCAAAATTTCTGAAATAATTTAAAATATTAAATTAATTAAATGATAAAACATAATATAACAATAACTCACCGCTTGCTTCATTGTCCTTGCCCAATATTTCCATAATATTTAATTTAACCACACATTCGTTTGTCTCATTATCAAAACTGTAGAAACTGAATAAGAAATTAAATCCCAGTACTCAACAATAGAATTCAATAGTGGATGCCTGTTGTTTGTCCAATATTTTATTAAAAAGTACTAATAATATATTACTGACATACAACAAGTGTCCACTAACCCATCGACTTACTCATCACATATACATTTTAACTGTCCCGATATTTCAACACAAATTTGTCGACGATCATAACATTGATCAGAGAACAGACAATCTTCCATATAAGCAGCCGCTAAATTAATAACAAATTAATCGATTTAATTATATTAATATCGATTAATTACTTACCTGGATAGCATTGTGTCCCATTTTGAACAAAGCCAGATCTGCAGTCACATTGTGAATATTCACATGATAAATCTTCAAGACAATCGTCGTCTTTTTCGCATTGTGAACCAGCTTTAAAAATATATTTAATTACATTGTATATTTTCGGATGTAAATAAGGTCATCACACTCACCGAAATTAGATGATACGAGTGTTAAAATGGAAACACACAAAGCTCCCAAAAAGAACGAAGACTTCATCTTTTTAATTTAAAGCACTTTATCTTTCAGATTGACAGATGTTCTTCGATATTAAACTGAACATTCATAATAGACTCACGGAAAACCGACTATCATGTGGATGTATGGTTTAAATTTAGACCGTGGATCGTCAACCATTTTCAGAATTTATTAATAAAAATCAATCATAAAAAATCCGTAGCTTAGAAACAATAACAATTACAATTACAGATGTCAAAGATTGAGCTATTATTTTTTAAATATAAATTGCCTTATAAATTAATTTAAAATGAGAGCAGTATAAAAATAAAATATATGAAATAGTAACATTCTTTCAATAATTATTATTTGTTATTTACTTCGAAGATTGATTAAGAAGCTGTTGATCTACTTAAATGGAAAAAAATGTCAATCACCCAAGCGAATGTATATTAAAAGTATGCGTATTAAAATTTCAATATTATTTAAGTAAATCTAAAAAACCATGTGGTTCGAAAATTGCTAAATTTTTGACACGATAAATAAATCTAGTTTAATCCCATAATTTAGTCATTTAATAGACAATTCATGAATTTTTATCAAATTTCAAATACCACTGTACATTTTTCAAATTATAACCATCTATAATTAAATTTACTAGTAATAAAACAAATGAAGAATAAAAAAAAATGATGCCAATTTATGTTACTAACTATGACCACCTTTTATTTACAAGGTAATAATATAAATTTAATAAGAATTAAAAAATTGGATGCCAAAAATAATATTTAGTTATTGATAACTACAACAATACAAATTTAGATGAGAATTACTAGAAAAAAAAGATTCCCTACTATAATACATTATAAATACATTTATTATTATTTTTATTTAGGAATGGTTGTCAACACCACGATTTTGTAAGAGTTCATCTTGCTTTCATATTTAGTCAAAAGATGGACACAGTTATTTCTAAATACATTATAAAAATAGTGGTTTAAAATATAAACAAACCAATCATTTCAAATCCGTTTTTATTATACAAAATATTCAGTTGATGTGTTCAAAGGGATAATATTTGTGGGATTGCCAATCGGGGATTCTCACAAGCCTGAAGTCCTTATTGAAAGAATCGATTTGCTGAATATCCTCTTCAGACAGTTTGAAATCGAATACGTTTATATTATGCTGGATTCTTTGAGGATTTGTAGACTTGGGGATAGGCACAACTCCAGAATCAATCTGTGAATATATATTATCAAAATTAATACTCTCCGAATATTATGTTAAATGCGTATGAAACTTGCCAAATATCTGAGGACAACTTGAACGGTGCTTTTCTTGTATTTGTCGGCGATCGAAGTCAAAATCGGATCGTCGATCTTTGGGGGAGGTGAGTCTGGTTTGATCTTGATTTCTGGAATGGATCCAAGTGGGGAAAATGCGATAACTTGGATGCCGTTATCCTTGCAAAACTTGATAAGTTTCTTCTGGTTCAGGTTGACGTTGACCTAAGACAAGTTTCAATATAAAACATTCTTTGACTGTAGGCAATATTATAGGTACTGACTTCAACTTGTAGAGCTGCCGGTTTAACCTTTCCTTCTTTGAGAACTCTTTCAATTTGAGTTTGGTTAAAGTTCGACAAACCGATTGACTTTGCAAGGCCGAGATTTTTGCATTCTTCCAAACCTGCCCAAGTATCCAAATAATCAGTCTCTCCGAAAGTCTTGTTCGACTGCTGAATAATATATCATTTAATTGGTTTCACACATGTTCAGTTTAATTATAACCAGACCTAATCCAAATGGGTGTAACGAAGTGCTTTGACGTATTTGAACTTTGCAATGAGTTCCTTTATAATACTTATACAAAACAATGTATTCTATTAATATTATTCCATTTTTTTATTAAGAGAAAACAGTTCTTTCGAATAATAGAGCACCTAAGTACATTTCTGTTGGAGCTTTTTTGGAGGTTTTTTTTTAGACACAACAATGTGTTAATTGTCTGTTGGTGATTTTAACTATTACTAGTTACACAGGTCACCGACTTAACAATCAGTATTTACCTTACAATAAAGCAACTTAGAGTCATCTTGGATCGAGACGATCGAACGGGATTTTGTTAATATTATCCCCGATCTTCCAGTCTTAATAACATATTAAATCAATTTAAAAAAATATATTTGAGCAAGATTTGAACCCATGAATAAAATATTTGTAGTCACACGTCTTATCTTAGAGCTATTATGCTGGTATGTTATAAGATTCATTTAGAATAATACATTTTACCATTGAATTACTGTTTTTTCACCCTCTTGGACTAGGTTTTCTAATAACAACTTACGAATTCTTCAAGTGGGAAATGGATGAGGAACAAATCCACATAATCCAACTTCAATCGATCCAAAGAGGCGCGGAGAGTAGGAACAACTAAGTCTCGTCTGTGATGATCATTCCAAAGCTACAATCCCAATTAATTTAATTAAAATATTCATAAAATATATTATTTCAAATATTTGGTGGTACTTTGGTGGTAACGAAGACGTCTTGTCTCTTGATCACGCCTTCTTTAATTTTTTTCACAATCGCTTCTCCAACTTGATCCTCATTTTCATACAACTCTGCTGTATCAATATGGCGATATCCAGCATCAATTGCGGCTTCAACGGACATTTGAACATCTTTAATGATTCCTCTCTGTTTGGAATAACCCTTATAATAATACAAACATATACTTTAATTAAATGTTTAATTTAACTCACTCCTCCTCCAGTACCGAGTCCGATAGCAGGAATTTTATTGCCGTCGTTGAGGGTTATCTTTGTTACTTTATCAGCTACACTCTCATCCTAGAAACAAATTGCATTATGTAATTCACATATAAAAAACGATATAATCATATCTGTATTTTACATAACATATTACAAAATAGGTAAAGGATGTCCTAAAATCTTATTAATTTATATATTTTACATATATTATTATATCATATACTGTTATTGTTTTATAATAAAATAACCGACAATAATAATGTCAGACAAGCGGATTTATATAAATATCAAGATGAAGGACCAAGCAGACGAATCTAAGTGTGGCAACACTGTAACCATCCACTAAGAATCTATGATTTATGCCTACAACATATCGATAACTTTATTATATGAAAATTGATATATATGAAATTGACCCACTTTAATTGGATAAATGTGGGGCCCCATTTAACCCTATTTGCTACTCTATTCATAATCTTCTCTAATTTTAATAAAAATATTTATTACTACCGATTGTAAAATAATTTATTATTTTAATAAATTTTCCCATGATCTTTTTCCACAGATTTCGACATTTAATACTTTTATTCGAAATGAAAGTTTATGTAATATAATTGTCAGATTATTGTGGTACTGTAAAAAATATAAGAATATATTTATTTAATCATTTTAAAATCATCAAACAAATAATTAATTTGGTGCAAATCAAGTTATACACAATTAATCCTACTCAAAAGTGTTAAAATCATATTATAATTTGAAGTAACACGAGTAATGAATATATACGAGTATTGAAAATAACTAATAAAATCAATAAAACTAACCTATACGTATTATCATCTGAACAATAAGTTTATGTAACGTCATAATTTACTATTTTTATAAAAATTTGAGCTTTGTAAGAAATGAATGCCAAATTTCAAATAATGGGGGTTGCATTTATTAAAGCGTGCAAATTTTTCATGCATTTATTTATTTTTTACACATTAGACTCTGCCCCATTAAATAATCACCTCATTGTCTACTTTTTATGAACAAAGGATTCGTTGTAAATTTGTGAATAGTTTATTTCCCCTTTTTAATAACTCAATACTTACAGCATTTATGAAGGATATTGAAGCCAAGACAAAGAAAAAGACAAAGAAATGATGACGAGCCATGTTTGAATAACACGGAAGACAACAGCGAACTGTGGTTTAATCAACAATCACTCAACTATTTATTACATTTACAAGATTTAAAAAAAAATACAATATATACTGGAAACCAGGAAAAAAAACTGGATATCATCGGTCAAACGGATAACTGTAGATTTATGTTGTAAAAAATATTGTTTATCAATTCATCCGAACTGTACTTTTCTACTTCAATAATATTATATTATCTTTGTATAAAATAATTTGTTACCTTGATAAATTTGTATGGATTGACAATTAATAATAATATTATTAGATAAATATTTTATAATGAAATAAAATCTTCAAGAGAACTTACTGCCAAATATACAGGGTGGACTTTAACCAACTGATAATGTTTTAGGGGGTTGTAGAATATTAAAAAAATAATTCCATATGCGACACTCTCTACTGAGTACTTCACAGCGGATTTCAAGATGGTGACCCAAAGTCGATCCCACAGCACTATTAATTTTTTTTTTAAATTTGTATTTTAACCCCTAAAAGATTCTCAGTTAATTTAATTCCATCCTGTATAGCGAAATTGTTTTTTTTATAATGTTCAATTTTATTTTATATTTGATAATTTGGTATCAATTCCATGTAAATCTTGACTAAACCATAAAATTTATAATAAAATTAGGTATTTAATAAATAAATAATACCAACGCATCTTTGGAAATATTCTGTCGTTTTCATTCATTTTATCAATTTAAAATTAATTTAGTAAGAGTAGGTAATCTATTTTTTATAAGAATCTTTATTAGATGATTTTTTTAAAATAATTTATAAAATATACAAGGTTTTACTAAATTGAGACGATATATTGAAAAAGAATCGCTCAACATTTACACACTCCTTTGTGCATTATTTTATAATAATATAATATATTCTATTATGCAAAATAGGAATTTATAAAAAAATAAACAAACCGTTAATTTATACTGCCTCATTTTAATCTGCCGCTGTAGTGTTTTTATTTTTATTTATATATAGTATTCTCAATAAACTAGTCGAACAGGTTTTGTTGTATGAAGCGAAGTCAAATTGATTTATGAAGTTCATTTTATTATCAAATTGTTTACACATGTTCGAAAGGATAATATTTATGCGCTTGCCAAATGGGGATTTTTAAAAGTCTGAAATTTTTATTGAAAGAATCGATTTGTTTGATTTCATCTTCGGTTAATTTGAAGTCGAAAACATCAATATTCTGCTGGATCCTCTCGACGTTCGTCGATCTTGGAATGGGTATTACTCCGGATTCGATCTGTTGAGAAGAATATTAGTATGTTTTTTTTTATTATTAATATTATATTTTTATTTACCAAATATCTGAGCACGACTTGGACGGAGCTTTTGTTGTATTTTTTAGCGATGGATGTCAAAATCGGGTCGTCTATCTTCGGAGGCGGTGAATCTGGTTTGACTTTGGCTTCGGGAATGGATCCGAGAGGAGAATATCCAATGACTTGAATATTATTATCTTTGCAAAACTTCACCAGCTTCTTTTGAGTCAGATTCGGATTCACCTGATGATCAATTAAAATATTTGAATATATAAATGTTACAGTGAATTCGTATTTTTAGTGAGAAGATATTTTTTACCCTGATTCTGATCCTAATTATATTCCAGCCTAACTTATAAATGGAAATGAATGTCTATTTGACAATAATTATAAATAAGTTTTTATTTTTTTTTAATAAAAACGTGGTAATGTATTCTCCTCAGTAAAGGGTTCAGTTACAAGTTCAGTCTAACAATCAGTTTTGAGTTGAAGTAACCATACACCTTCAGTTTAACTCTCAGTTGAACTAATCAGTCGAGTTTTAGTTAACTAAAAGACTGGCTTGACCTCACAAAACTGACAGTTTAACGGAACGTGTGCGTGCTTCATTACCGAGGAGAATAAATTTTAACTCAAATAATATCCAAATGTGTCTTAAAAATGACAGCATACTTTTTATGAAGGCGTGATTGTGTAATACAGATTTATTGTAAACTTAATTTAATCGGTTATTACGACTGGGAGATCGGGAATAATATTAATTAAATCCCGATCGATCGTCTCGATCCAGGTTTACTCTGAATTCCAATATTGTAAGGTAAATACTGATTATTAAGTCGGTGACCTGTGTAACTAGTAATAGTTAAGATCACCAACAGACAATGAATTAGCACGTTGTTGTGTATAAAAATAAATAAATCTAAATATTAACGCTGTGTTTTATATAAATTTAAAAAAAATACCTCTATTTCCAAAGCGGCAGGTTTAATCTTTCCTTCTTTGAGGACTCTTTCGATTTGACTTTCGTTGAAATTCGATAAACCTATTGACTTGGCGAAGCCGAGATTTTTACATTCCTCCATTCCGTCCCAAGTTTCCAAGTAATCTGTTTCTCCGAACGTCCTGTTGGCTTCCTACGCATTTTTTATCCAATATTTAAATCACGAATGATGATATAATAGATATAACTTACAAATTCTTCGAGAGGGAAATGAATTAGATATAAATCAACATAATCCAACTTCAAGCGTTCCAAAGATGCACGAAGAGTGGGAACAACCAAGTCTCGTCTATGATGATCGTTCCACAACTGAAATTATTTTAATTAATTAATTATATATATATATATTTATTAGGATTGGTGACTTACCTTGGTGGTTATGAACATATCTTCCCTCTTGATTACACCTTGCCTTATTTTATTAGCAATGGCATCTCCTATTTCGCCTTCGTTTTGATACATTTCAGCTGTATCTATGTGACGATATCCTGCATCAATTGCGGCTTCGACAGCCAATTGAACTTTCTTCGGCACTCCTCTCTTTGTAATAATATAAAAAAATATTCAAAAATGCAAATTTTACATAAAAACCAATCAAACATACTCCATTTCCTGTCCCTAAACCGATTGCTGGAATACAGCAACCATCATTGAGTTGTATTTTTAAAACATTATCAGCCACACTTTGATCCTGGAAAAAAACACATTAAACATTCAACTTTAAAAAAAAAATTTAATACATACAGCATTTATAAAGGCAGCCAAAGACAGGATTAAAAAGGAGACTGAGTGAAGATTAGCCATGTTTAGTCCTGATGAAGATCAACATCCGACTGAGGCTTCAACTATGAGAATTCACCTTTTAATAGCACAACGCAAATACATTAAAATAAAATAAATAACTTGGGAACAAGAAAAACAGGTTACGGAAAGACATCCTTCTGATTTCAAACAATATATTATTAAAGGGTAAAATAACAAATTGGCTATTCTAGTTGTATCTTATGATGGGTCAATATACCATATTCGTTTTATTTTATTAATTGCAATGTAAATACATGTGTTACCGGTTTATCGGGTTCTTCATTGAGGAAAATACGTCGCAAGGTTATAATATTAATAAACATGGAGACTAAACTGCTTTTTTATATAACTAAATATAACAATGTACATTTTAGTCTGTGAATTCTTTAATTTTACATTGCAATTATGTACAATACAGTTTCAAATTATACGAGTCGTGATCGAATATAAGCTATTATAATAACTTCAGTACGTGACTTGAAACTTTGATCTTGTTTAGTAGACAATATTTCCTCAGTAATAAGTTAATAACTCTAACAGTGTGGTCTTTGTTGAATACCAATTGAATTAAGACCATCTGAGCCTTGAAACTGGATACATTGTACTACCTACATGCTTCTTAGATTATTATATTTTACTATACAAGGTGTGTTATTATAAAAACCTTTTAATATTTAATTTTATTTTGATTTTACTATTCACTTTTTATGATCTAGGCCTAGGGGATCAGAGCCTGATACAAGAAGAAGGTATTAAATATCTCGAATTACCTATTTCCACTAATGATGTAATGTAATACGCATGACTACGAAAATATAGCATGATTTTATTTTTAATGAATATCATTTGTTTGTTAAAAAAAAAACAAACGTTGACCTTTCAAGTTGATTTAAGTTATTTTATGTTGTAAACACCTTAATTTAGGTCGATACTGTTGTTCGCCTCGGATTTTTTTAATTTATTGCATAACAGATTTTTAATACATATTAGTTTTTTTTTAATTATTTATTCATACTTTAACGTCAAACAGAAGGATATAATAAAAGTGCATAATTTTGTTTTAAAATTGTGCGAAATACATTTTATGAGCTTTAGTCGTGTGAAAGAAACATTAACGTTTATTCAATTCCCATCTGCGCCAGTTCATCTTTGGACAACTTTCTTTTTGGATATGATGGAGCAGCTGAAATTTAATTTCCTGAATTATGTGCCATTGTTGTCTTTGATGTTCATATTGTAATTAAATACCTTTGACAGGTGAGTTGACTGCTGATGCTGATGGTACTCCTACAGGTAGAGCAGAAGCTGCCGGCAGTGCTGGGGCTGAGGGTACAGCTGGGACTCCTGGGACTCCTGGAAGACCCGGTAAGCTTGGTAAAGGCAATCCAGGAATGGAAGGTAAAGAAGGAAGCTGAGAAAGAGAACTGGGGAGAGCTGGCAAGGGCAACGAGGGCAATGGCAATGGAAGTGATGGTAAAGATGGTAGTTGTTTATGATCTTTCTTGGAGTGGCTTTTGTCGTGGTTTGCTACAAACAATTTATAAAACATATTATTCATATCGATGAGATGCTTATTGTATTTTTGCTATATTCCGGAACAATATTATACATTCCAAAAGTGTCAACAAAAAGTTAGTAGTTAATTTAATATTGTATATTAAGCAGAAATGTGAGCTTTCAAATGTTTTACATTTAATTAGATACAACAAATAAATACCAACAAATCCATTGATATATTAAACATCATCAGTGTTAGCCTATTTCACTTTTTGCTGAACTGAGTTATTTAGCAAAATGTGTTAGTAGAATTGGCTAGTTTTGAAAATTAATTTATTTGGCACAGGTTGATTTTGAAAGTAAAAGATTAATGAAACAATAATAGCCGGATTTTGACATAATAACATTATGTATAAAAATAAAAAAGGAAAATTTCATTGTCCGGATTTGAAATAGAGCATATTTGATATTATTTTGGAATAGGATACTTTTGATTTTAACGCTGATGATTTCACTAAAACTTGACGAATTATAACGGTTTTGATTATTATATTAAATTCCTTGTGCCCAGTACTTTATGTCTGTATACTTATATAATTTTGGAATAGGCTAACATTGATCCCAAGCTCCACAAATTTATTGATTTTATAATAAAAATTAAACCTTTGGTTTTAACAAATAATCCAAGTTCACCGAGTAAACTAATTATTTGTATAAAAAAGGAACTATGATATATAATATTACCTGAGCATGTTGAGATGACTACAGCTGCAAAAATAGCGAAGACAATGAAGTATTTGGACATTTTAGAAGATCTGCTACGACTCTGCTTGTACAGCTCTTAACAGTTGTTCTGTACTTTTTTCAAAACACCATCACCCTTTTATACTCATTTTTGTTGAGGTTTTGAATATTATCTATATTTTAAACATCTTTAATTATAAATGATTGCTCGTTAAACGCTCAATATTATCTGAGCAATTTCACAAAACTTATTAGCAAAATAGCTCACTTTTGTTTTGCAATATCACTTCAGGAAATTGTTTGATTTTAAACTGTCTATAATTTCACGTAAGTTGTCTTGACTCTTTAATGCGTGAATGTTTGAACGATCACACCACATAATTCATCCCAATAATTAAACAACTCTAAGGATTCTTATGTTCGGAGTGTGATAAACG
Organism: Agraylea sexmaculata; assembly: GCA_022606485.1. Classification (NCBI taxonomy): domain Eukaryota; kingdom Metazoa; phylum Arthropoda; class Insecta; order Trichoptera; family Hydroptilidae; genus Agraylea; species Agraylea sexmaculata. The sequence goes on from JAGTTH010004737.1 coordinate 26,848, forward strand.
TGTCCATCTTTGAATTGATTATAATTCTTTTCCTGTAATTTAAACAATTCCATGAAAAGGATAAAGGTTTTTGCTAATTTTATCATTTTTTTATTGAAGACAAATGGGATGTTTCTTAAAAATCCAAATTTTCTTTCTTTATGGTCAAACTCGGTAAAAGTTTTTTTTTTCGAATCAAACTTTGACAAATGAATAATGAAATTGCTTTTATATGCCTCAAAGTTATCCTTAAAGAATATATTTTATATTTGTAAAATCTTAGTGATCCTGCTTGTTTAGAATTATTGTAACAGTAAATCTTCAGTTGGTTGGTTCAATACAAATAAAACCACTAGGATAATTGGAGTTTGATAGGAAAATAATTCAAATTAATGTCTACCATAGAATAAATAACCCAATATTGCTGATCTTTGACAAGAACCCATTTACCATTGCATAGATATAATTTTTTATGTATATTTAATTAATAAATTAATATTTTATGGTTTTATTCTTTGTTTATTGAAACATGCATTATTACATTACAGATAAACATTCAAGTTTTCAAACAATCTTACACACTATAATTTTTGTAGTATGTGTTTAAAGATAATTTTTATGTTTTAAACATATACAAACACATTCAGAAGTGTTGAAAAATTTAATTTCCTTTAAACTTACAATAATAGAAATAGACATATTGAAAATGATTTCTTCACAATTAATAATTTCTGTAAAACATGAAATGCTAGAATTTACTTTGCAGTTAGAATTTCTTAAATTTAAAAAGGTACTTGTGCAAATCTTAAAATAATTATTTAAACAATAGAAAGGTCACATTTAAAAAAAAATTACCCAATATTTACACTAAATACACATATTTTACTGTTATATTTTTGTATTTCATATAATGTGAAGAAATTTTTTATGCAAAAAAAAACAACAACGTTTCATGTGTACCACAATTATTAATATCTAAATATAATAATAATAAAAAAATAACATTTCATCATAGTCATAACAAATTAAATATAAATAAATTATTATGTGGACGGACTCGGTTTGTCTAAACTTATAGTTTTGTTAACATAATTATAACAATAAATGTTCTTTGTGTGCAATACAATATGAAAATAAACAACCAATGACAATTATAATTCTCTCGATAAGTTTATTCAATGTTCAACATATAGACTCACTATATGTATAACAAAATATAAAATCTGAAATTGAAAACAATATTAATGAATTAGTCACACTTTGTGTCACATTTTGCATACAGTAAATAATAAAGGGTTTTCTAAAGAATATGACAAGAAAAGAATCCTTTCGCTTAAAGCAATTGGAAATTATTTTCAATGGACAATCTTAGAAATTTGCGATATACATATTTAATCAAATGAAATTTATATTTCCGATTGCACATAAATTCAGATTTCATTTATTCTGAATGAATATTTGCATAATCTTATTACATTTGTTTGTAAAATATATTTACACTTTTCTTCTTATATTGTGCATTTTTAGCACTGAGATCTCTATCAGACAATGTAGATCGCTTTATTATGAACAATATTATGTACAATTTATTACAAAAAACTCGTCAGTAAGAAATTACAAATTGGAAGCAGTTATTTCATTTGTATCAAATTATTTGCATCAAAATCTGTTTTGTGAAAAGTGTGGTTCGTGCCTCGATTATTGTTAATATTATTTAATTATAACACAATTTGGTATTGCAATGGATGACATTAGTAAAATACTTGAATTTCAATACAATTCAATTTTTTATCAAGTCATGGCACAATATATTATTTCAGTTAAACTTTATAAAAGTTCAGATTTTTCTATGTAACCAATTCAAAATATCACTGGATTACTTTGACACACTCTTTTTATCATTGTTCTTTTCAGCCTTTTTCTGTGGTTATCAAAACGATTTTTGACGCACCTGCAGAGAGCACCCGCGTCGGATCGTTCAGTGAAAATCAGACTTCAGTACTATGAGTTTGTATCCTAACTTTCTTTTGACTTCCATTTCTAGATAACGTCGGTGAGTGACCAGAATAACCTGAAAAAAATGTCAATAAATTATAAAAATGTACATGATTCTACATTGTAATTATTCAATTATATTTATAACAAGCTCACCTCTTTCCCCTAGGTCCCAAGTGGGTTAAAGGTTTAAAATAATACATATTATATGTTAAATAATTTGATTGAACTACACTAATTCTACAATATTTCACACTACTCTACAATACATCTAATATCTGTCTTTTGCCATTATTCTTTCCAATACCATAAATACATGCGTTGTCCCCTCATTTATATGTATAATTAATAATGAATTACCAGGATTATGAATCCCAAGTCCACCAGGTCCTCCTTCTTCCCGTGGAGGTCTCGGTTTTTTCAAAGAAGATCTCAAAGGAGATCTGGCGACAGATGATCCATCCGCGCTCAATGAAGTTATTGTTGTTGCTGTTGTATTCATTGAAGCAACACTACCGTGGCCATTAAAACTGTATGGTTTTCCTGATGAATCTGTCATAGAAATAGCTAAAATATAAAAACACAATTATAAATATTAAAAGAAAATTTTTTATAACCATTTAAATTATACCACTTCTTGCACCATCCCTAAATCCGGGATTATTAATAGTTGTAGCTCTAGGATCAGTGGCCACTTCTGGCGCCGTTGGATCACCGCCTTCTCTTCGTGAGAACAGTGTGTCATAAATAGACATTATGAATAGAACTCCATTAAGAATGATGACTAAAATCTGTAATTGATTGTATTATTAAATTATGTAGTTATTTTTTATCTAATTTAAATAACAACTTACTTGAAGATAGAACGCTTCTCCTCTTTCAACAATGAATCCTTGAGTATCTCGTTCGTCCATTTGAATGGCGAAGATGCCAGCTGCTGCGATTGCCAACAATGCTGAAAACAATAATTTAAGTATATCTCATTTTCAAATTCAAGATTCAAGACATGACTTACTGGCAAGTAGAGCTAGAGCCATCTTCAACATTACAGCATAAGTGTACCTCATGACAACTTTGTCTTTTGATGCCACCATAGCTAATTGCACTACGGAGAGGACGCAGAACAATCCTAGAGATGTTACGCCTACCGCAGCTATAATTCCTGCCATATACACTGCGGCTGTAATATTTAAAAAAAAACTTAATATAACAGAATGAATTGTGAAGGTTATGTGTTTTTAAAAAATATTCATGTTCTTAAGTGTTTGTACCAATAAACCAAAAAAAGTATGAGCTCATATGTCAACAATGCACTTGAGTACAATAATAAAAAATTGTTTTATTTTGATATGGATAACCATTACGACATTTTTAAGTTAAATCAAACAATATAGAAATCCATCTTTATAGATACATAAAAAATGTACTTATTAATTTATCAATTATCACTGTTGTAGATGGGAGAATGAACTGTTTTATCCCATTCATTTGATTAATATCCACAAATAATTTTTATTTTCTGTTTTTTAGTAAATATTGGAAAACACAGCTTTATTCCCGCTTCGAATAATTATTAAAAATCATTATTTTATCAAAAATTAATAGACTGTATTCTATTGTGAGGAAAATATCTTAATATTAAAATCAAATTACAAAGTAGGATATATTTTTAATATTAGAGCCGCAAAATTTGATTTTTATGGATAGTTAGCCTTGAAATGAATAAATATCAAGATGGCGGACCAAGTAGATGACTAATTGTTTAAGCGCGCTAAGTGTTAGCAGTTGTACATCGCTTTTCATTACTGTTATTTAAACACTGTTAATCATTTTGACTACAGTGTTGCCATAGTGCAACTCATCTGTTTGGTATGTATATATCCAATTGTATGGCCTGCTCATATTTCGATGATGTTGGGATTTTTACCCGACTAGATATAAACAAAGTTGCCCATCTATTAAAGATGTTTAGTATCGTTTGATGAAAATACTCACAATTTGGTCTGAATCTTGCAACCTCTACGCCACATTTCTCCCTGTTGTACAACAACTTCTTGCACATTCTCCATGGTCCAAAGTATCCTCGATCGTGGCCAATGTTAACCGCTGTAATAAACATAAAATTAACAATACAGTGATCATAATGCAAGAGTAGCGAAGCATACAACCAAACAAACGTTACTTGAATTAATCTTAACCTAATCGATCTTATACTAGCGCTAATTGGAACCGAATTCTTCGTGTTTATCCACAATTAAATACATATTTTTTTGCTGTAATACACACTCATCGATCGTTTTGTGCTGCCTTCATACATTGATTTGAAACATGAAATGTCTCATTTATAAAAATAACTCTAATAAATCAATATTTGTGTCTTTTGCTTTTGGAAATAAGAAGCATGCGAAACCGAATCTTATATTTAAAATAAGGTTGCAGACAAGCAAATATCACATTTTATACATACTAGAAGGCGATTTCAACATTTGTTTTAAGTTACTTCGCCTCTACGCGTGTCTAATGCTTAAAATTTTATTAAAAAATAATTCATAATAACGCCGGAAGCATAATATAACTTACAAATACTTTTTATTAGCTGTTTCTATGAACTTTTGTAGAACATGTTTTTAATTCAACTTCAAATATTTTAAGGGCTTTTATTTAATGCTAACACGACTACAAAAAAAAAATATTTTTCTCAAAAAAAAAAAAATACATGTCAAAGAATTACGCAAATTAAGTAAACAGTGTTGCCATACGATACTAATATCATATAATCACTCATCAATTATAACAGAAGTTTGTCAAACTGTCATAATGCGTATTGGCATTACACGAAAGCCTTTAAAATATTTGAAGTTCAATTAAACACATTTTGTATTATATAATTTATGTGTTTAATTCAATATTATATTTATTATTTCATGATTGTGCCAAAAAAAATCATAAAATAATAATTGCTTTCATTGGTTTATGTATAAAAAGACTATATGAGTGAATAATAAAATAAATATGTCATGTTAAATTTTTGTTTGCATTTTTTTAAATAATCCGAATAAATAAATACTAGTTTAGTGTATTATTAAATCGGGTTACCCGTAAAATACGTTTGTTTGGACAGTTAACTATTGATTTGATTGGTAAAAAGTGGCCACGACAACATGTTATTTAACTTTCATAATCTATTTATTCGCAACATGACCGGTTTAAGCGGGTCAGGGTTGCCAGACGTCCAAATTTATACGCGGGATTAATAAGTATTTATTCATAAATGAGAATACATAAAAATATACTTTTTACTAATTGATATTGGGTATTAAAAATAAAGATAATAATCTCATCCCTGCTTTCGAGGCATTGACACCTTGGCACAGTTCCATGTGACACTCTAATGACTAATAATATATAGAAATGATGATAAGATCTTCTTTATTTAACTATTAAAATCTAGACTAGACACCAGACCGCTTCGATATTCTCAGCTGACTATTTATAAAACGCTGTAAATTCAATTCACACTCTGGCGAAATGGACTATTTCTCTTTTTTATGTGTCCAATACAAATGTTTGAAATTAATTATCGTTTATAAGTAATCTGAAAATATGATATCTGTCAAAGTTCAAGAGAGTTTTTCAGCCAATATCATATTTCAATATCATTCAGAATGGCTTCTTTTAATTTAAAACTCATATTACTCTTTGTTTCTTGTATTTGTAGAATAAATGTCATAAATATTAAAATAGGGGAAATATCACATTTTTTATTTATATAAAAACCCCTCTAGAGCAAATTTTAACTACGCACAAAAGCGAGTTTACATATCAAAGACCGTGATTAGTCACACTATAATATTTCAATAATAGCAACCGCGAGACAAAACCAAAAAAAATGCAGTCGTATTTCTTTTTTTTATTTATTTGATTTATTTCTTTGATTTATTTTTTTAAATTGCAACATTTTATTTTTTTACTAAAAATATCTTCATACACTCTTTCTGTATTTTGTTTGTAGAGGAAATTTCGTGTACAACTTACCGCAAACGAGTATTGCATGAAATTATATGGTGTTTTTTTCTGGTGAAACAAGTGATTTATTTTAAAATTCTAATTATATAATAAACTGTAAAAAAAATGCTTAATATTTATTGACAAAATGTGTGTACATTTTTTCTTAGAGTATATAATGCTTATGAATTTTTAATTCATACGTCCTTTGTTCTAACAACTTCCGAGTGTCACGAATGCAGTATTAATTATTACTAAAGTATTGATTAAGTCATGAAAATTTATATTTAATTTAATATTTCCAGCATAGTGGTATTTGATATAAGATTCAATAAAATCGATTGAACGTCAATGTTTGTAAAATGAGGTTTTCCATTAAAACCTTTCATGTCAATGTTAAAAGCAAGTTTCTTTGAAAATTAATTACGCCTATTTTCATATATTTTTAAATTTATATTGTCAATATTGTGGTGTTCTACATATTAAACACCACATAATACACTTTACTACCATATATTAATGTTTTTTTTTTAATTATATACCATTAAAAGTCGACTTGTATTGAGGTATTAATTTGTGGTAGTATTAAAAATGTACAGTCTACTCTTTGTTTCATATATTTGAAGATCATATTTCAAAATTTTGACACACTTAGGATAAGACAACTTACCGCAAATGGCTGTGATTAGTGATATCATAACAAATTGTCATTTTTTCTGCAAATATACGAAATGATCTGTAAATATCGTATGAGAAGGTTTAGCATATTATGAAGAATTTATATGTATACCTCTCAAATTTATTATTATTCCATTGTTTAACCTTTCGAAGGGACATGGTTCCAAAGTTCAAAATGAATGATAAATTATTTTGTTAATTGATTATACTTGTTAGAATCCACTAAATACTTGTGTTTAATTTATATTTATAGGGAACCCTTAATCAGTGTTAGTTGTCTTTTAAATAATTCAATGTGTAGTTTCCCATGACGAATATACAGGTTATTGCATTGAATGAACGGTCTGATTGTCACTATTAATGCATTCTTAGATGATGATTATTATTTTGTACTGTCCATTTATTGAACAAGTGTCAACAAGATGGCGTCCACCTCGTTAACCGCCATCTTGGTTTTCATTTTTCCATCGAAATGGCGCCAACCGGTTTGAAAACTGCATCGAATTTATCACCTGCCTCTTAAATAACCTTGTAATGTTACTATTCTTAAAGGAAATAGTTATCAATGGAGTTATTTTTAAATCCTGAACGAATAAAAAAAAACACCTATGCATGTATAAATGTCATATAGGTAATCTGTCTGCTAATATTTAATTAGAAGTTTTTTTTGTACTCAAAGACGAAATAACTCACCAATAATAACTGTGATTGGTCACACTGAAAAACTACACTATTGTATTATTTTTCAATATCGCAATAGATAAAAAAAAACAGGGATATAATATGTGTTCTTGATAAGAATATAATATTTTCCATGTGATATATTATATATGCACATTTTATAGTTTTATTATTTATAATAAATATTTTTAATATTACGTGTCTTGTAAAATTCTTCTAAATGAAACATTCTCAAACAATATAATTTTTTTGATCAATAAAAAAATACATATTATGTGTTCAGATGTTAGGAAACGCAAACATTGTTAAAGAGATGAGTCATTTGCCTTATAACAGTTGCGAAGTAGAAAATTAATAAATGCGTATTTTTTCTACAGATTGGCGGTCTTTAAAATAACATTATTGAGTAAGAGAATAATATTTTAATTTTAAAAACGTGGAAAAGAAATGTAACGGAGGTTTTGTCGGCTTGCAATTTCTTAGATTTATTGCTACCGTTATTTACAACGCCATTCCGCATTTTAAAAAACCATTCATTTTTACTGAAACATCGCTAAATTAACTGTATTTTTTATTTAAATAGATGAATATTTTACATTTATGTATATCGAGAAACTTGGCGGACATTGTAAGGGGATTTTACGAGTCTTTTACGAGGTAAAATAATTGTATGCCTCGATAAAAAGTCACTTTAGATTAATTAATTACGATAATTAAATATAAATAAAATAAATCTTATACAAGGCCCTTATCCATTATCTGAATCTTACAAGGCAATTAGTTAAATTACTTGGTACAAAATAAATACTACATAATTTTATGGTTAATTACAAAGAAAACTTCTCTTTGAACCGTTCCGTAACATTTCCACATTGCATTTAAATAAGGCTTTTGCGATATGGCAACACTATAAAAAATATTATACAAGTCATCGGTTATTGGATGAGAAAAAAATGGCAACATTATTTACAGATCTCGCTGTCAATTTGTTGAAGCCACAGTCCGCCGAAATGTTTACAGCAATAGTCATATCCAGACTGCTTGAGTTGATACACATTTAAAAAATATTGTATTATGCTAGTCCTTTACATAAATATAATCATTCATAAATGAATGATTGAGTGATTTTTTTTCATATGGCAATACACGACGTAAACGCGACTGTAAAATGAATGAGTTGTGAATAAAATAAATAGCTATATTATTATTAAGATGGCGGACCAAGCAGATGAGTCTGCATGAGGAGATACACATTAAAAAAATATTATTAAAAATTAATTAATGTAACTGAAAGATTAGGACCATTAATAAAATATACTAATCTGTTACATAACCATGAATATAATCATGCATAAATTACTTGTGGAGTGATTTTTTCATATGGCAATACACGACGTACCTTACTTAGTAGTAGCTTAGCTAAATGGCTATATTTTAGTCATTGTCATAAAATTATCAAAATGGCGGACCAAGCAGATGAGCCCGAGTGAGACAATTCTTACTTTCAATCTGCAATCTTAATATTATTTATCGTCATTTAAGCAGGCGCGGCTCAGACAAGAATGCTCCTTGATGCTCATTCGGAAACTCCACCAATGAGAGAGCAGGCGCTTGACGCTGATTGGCGTTCGTGTTTGTTTACACTTCTCTCATTGGCGGAGATATGAGAAGCGCCAATATATGTTTTGTAATAAAGGTGTTTTACTTACGATTATAGAAATATCCCCACATGGGTAGACCCACAGCAGTGGCGGCAATGGCAAAGCAGGCAAATCCTAGACATGCCGTACTTACTGAATATACAGCCTTCTTGTTGGCCATACTTGCTCACCATGTCGGCTCAACAACCACCCTCGTTTACTACCTCCACCGCATCTGAAATCATATTTCACATTATAAACAGTACAAACAAACTTATTATGTACATTCATAGAGAACTGGTTTCATTAAAAGCAAATGTTAACTCTATTTGCTTCAGCTGAAATGGTTCCCATCACAACATACGTGATATTTATAAACAGGTAATAAATGCATATGAATTATCTTGAATTTTTTAAGAATATTATTGAACACTGACTGATAAATATCAAGATGGCGGACCAAGCACGCCGATATTATTGTAGGGCCGACAAGTGATCGGGACAAAGCACGGCACAGACGAGTTTGACAGAGGCTACACCAATCAGACGTGGTTGGTATACATTCTGGACCAATCATCTCACTCAGACTCTACGTACATGTCCGCCATTTTGATATTTAAACATCTAATTGTAAGGCCTGCTAATATATCGGTAGTATCGATACATGCCGTTTTTTTACTGACAGGATTCTTATACATTTGTGTTTGCAAAACAATCCTTAAGGATGTCTCAAGTCTATGTTCTATAATAAAAATCATCCCCGTCACAACAAATCAATTATCATACTCGGCGTGTATAATATATACTTTTTAGAAAATCCGGTAAAATACAAATTAAAATGTTTTTATTGCATAAAAACACATTTTTATTTCAAAAGTGATTTTAAAATAACCATTTTTCAAGAATGATTACATATACAACTTTATCAATTTAAGATGGGCAAACTATACAGAACGTGTCTATGGCTTTGATTCCATCTTGTCTATGATATGGCAACGATAGGGATGAAATATCAAATGGGGGTTAATGGGTCTTTTTTCCAGTCTATGGTTTATGCCAATAACTTAATACTTACAGGAGGAAATTGAAAATAAAATAAATTATATAAAATAAAAATGGGGGAACAATAAGATAGTCTATTTACTCACATTTTCTATTCTATATACAACCTAAAATTCATTCAGCTATTTTGAATTCCTGGATTTTAAGGTGAAATGAAAAAAATATATTAACCCTTTCGCCGCCCAGACTTTTTACGAAATACACACTCCAGGGCCAAAGAATTTCGATATTTTAAAAATAAAAAATAATTGCTAGATAATATAATACTCATGCAATAGTATGAAATTGATTGATTTTAAATAATTTTTAGAGTTAAATAAAGTCGAGGGAGTATTGATGGGTTACTGAACGGAATTGTATGTATTTGTCGATAATATATTGAACTGAAAACAACGAACAAAAAAGGAATTTTATCAGTTTCGTTCCGGTCTACGATTTATCCCCATACAAACGAATACTGTATCGTTCATTTTGTGTAAATTGAACATCTGATTATAATATATTTTTCTTGGGAATGTCACTGACCTCGAATCGATATTGTGAGGTGTAATAATAATGTTGCCAAGCAACGTATTGAGATATTAGGCATCGTATTTCGATTAGGAACATTGTTGGGTGTGTACAAAAAAGGGGTTCCCTCAATTAAAGGGATGAAGGCCCACCTACAGAGTCATCTTCTTCATCTCGTGTATCATGTATCTGAATGGGTTCATAAATTATCTAAAAACCCTCCCAGGGATGAATATTGACCGACTGTGAGACTCTTTGGACACCATTGTTGTAATAAAATCATTAAAACAATAAAATATTCATAGAGCCTTCACCTATTCGAATACATTCTTATTTTTTTTATAAAAATTACACCTACTATATACAAGATTTTTTTTTAAATTATCCATAATATATTTTTATAAAAATATAACCTTATTAGGTTTACTCTGATTTCCTGTATTGTAAGGTAAATACTGATTATTAAGTGGGTGACCTGTGTAACTAGTAATAGTTAAGATCACCGACAGACAATTAACAAGTTGTTGTGCATAAAAAACCCTCTCAAAAAAAAAAATACAAAGTTACAGTAAATTTAATATGATATATATTAAGCTTAATTTCATCTTATTGTGAACTTTATATACTGATTTAATCAAATTATGGACTTACAATCTTCCACCAACCCATCAATATAGAGTTTATTATAAGTAGTAAAAATGTTATGAAATCTTACCTAATTGCATAGATATAAACATAAGATATCGCATGAGTGGCTAAATGCGTGTTTAGTTCAAGTGGATCAAGTAGTTACCTGGCAAACGTTATACTGTAAAGATCTCTCTTCATATCTTCAGTTATATTTCACAGTAAAATGGGTAAATGCATTGTTACTACATGTCATATGGACTCAAACATACACTCAAATACATCTAGGCTCAGTTTTGACAATATTATTGCGTTTTTATTGCCAAAGTATTGTCACAACCACTCTCAGGGGTCATTAGAAATGTGTTAAAATTGCACCAATTATTTATATGCAATGCGATATTTAATGTTTATATCTATGATTTTATTACACTGCGGTGTAAACTAAGCCTTACTTTATAGATATGAAAAGTGTGTCTATCTCGAATCCAACCATCGGACAATGACTTATATAAGGAATTATGTTTAATTTAATATGATTGAATGTAGAAAAGAGTAGGTATTCTTTTATTTAGGCAGTTGGGCGTGGGCAAGGCTTTGATAGTAGTAAGTCACAATATCAGGTCATCGCACTCGCAACACCAAGAATGTGCTGCTTCTCTTCAGGGATGTATCTTCACATTATTATATGTATTACACCTGACGTCATTATCTTATCTGAGCCATTAATATGGTGGCCATTGTTAGGAGTGACTAGGAAATAAATAAATACAACTGACTATCGGCGAAGAGCACGCGGTACCGTTATTATACATTATACTAACCAGACATTGTGCGCATTCCAAATATACTATTTTCAATAACTGCATTTGTATTTAAATATTGCAAAACAGACCTAGTGGCTGTAATGAAGTGATTTGACTAATGAACTTATACATAGATGCCAATAATACTTTAAAAGACGTAAAAACCATAGCAGGCACAGATGAGATGTTTCGTGTGTCAGCCGCTTGGGGCGCTGCTTCTACCGCTCAAATGTTTAACTGTCACTTGTCGGTCGTTATAATTACACTGTATTTCACTTAATATGCTAAAGAAGTTGCTCGATATATTCAAGGATAAATAATATGTCACTATGTAAACTATTTACATGATTATTGCGGATATTTTTGTATCAAAAATCTTTCGAGTGTCGGATTATCGAACATGTCGGATTTAAGGAATTACAGTGTTGTAGGTGGCCACAGCCCGCGTATGTGTGTGTATATATTTAGGTATAGAGTTTAGAATATGTGCATGTATTAGTCACCAGGCATATTCGAATGTACGACGTAATATTGCATGGCGCTTCTATAGATAAAATATCAATGGCTTTAACGATATGTATTTATTTACTCTCTGATATTTACACAAAACAATATATGAAAAAACTCATCATACATCAATTATTCTATTCACGGGACAAACTACAAGTAGAATTCAAATTTCAAAAATAGTAATTTTATTTTATTAATATTATTATGTTATAAAATTGTTCTGTTAATATCCGAAAATTCAAATAGAATTATACATTTTACAACAAAATATGTAAAATTAAAATACACAGTGCTCTATTATTGTGAGCAATTAACCTGTGTTTGATTATTACCATAAATCATTACAATGCGACAAAATGAGCGATTGTTAATCATAATAATGTTATTTTTATTAATATTTCTAGAATATTCTATTAATTTCAAATAGAATAATAAAATTTTCCCAATAGTTGTAGTGTGCAAATTTTCAAAAGATTCTGGCACAATTTTGGCCTAGGCCTGTAATATTTTATTATTAATACGGTGTCATTAAACGAGCAACCCAAATAAATACCTATTTAAAATATTTATCGGGTGGATTCAAACCGTGCTTTGATCATATGGGACTAAATGAGACCACGACGGGGCGAAAGAGACTCTTTTGAATTTAGCATTGATTTACTCTAGAGAAGGAAAATGAATACCGAAGTACCACGTGATTGGAAGTATCAATGATAGTAATTTATTCTAAAAAAATAACTAATGATTTTTTTAGATTTATAGTCAAAGCAGGCTTAATAATTTTAATATTTATTATATTCAATTGTTTCTTTTAAAAATAAATAAATAATTAAGCTCAACCCTATTGTGTGACGATAACATGGCAGTGAATTTCAAGTGTATCAGTGTTTATTATACAGGGCACGATAAATACAAATATTACACAAATGGAATCGTTTAAATAGTTGTTATAGAGTCGTAAGGTGTTTCTAATTAACCTTAAAAGGACTACCGTGTTATTAGATAATTGATACATTCATATTCATTATGTGAACGAAGCCATAACGGTTATAAAAATAATGTAATAATATGGGGGATGTGATTAAAAACAATTATTTGTTTTATAACTCATGCGTTTTTCGCTCACAACGAAGTTATATTTGAAAAATTATAATTATTGTATTTAACCATTTTGTAGGATGTTATTTTTTTATATTTCTATCATATATTATATGATATTTTTTTGATAGTTTGGTCAAAATTTGCATGGAATGGTGAGAATATTGAATTACGCGATTGCCTTCGATTTGTATAAATTATCACCTTTACTTGCAATACCTTTACTTAAATACCAAAATATTGAATTACTAACAAAATTATATACATAAAAAATGTATAAAATTAAACGATCTACAAAAATATGTAAAGAAATATTTATGTATTTCCAAATATAACTATGCTATAATTAAAAGACTTAACGCCTCAGTGTGAGTTCTTATTTCACTATGTCTCTTACTTTTTTTATGTTTGTAGAGCAAATTTCAAACATTAAACATGATTATTTATTATTAGTCACACTGAGGTTTTAAATTGAATAGTTTTAAATTGAGTTATAAAAAAGCTGATATGGATTTATTAACATCCGTTTACATCCAGACACAATAAAACAATTAAATCAAACGGCTCAATTGAACAATTACGCGTTTGAATTGATAAGCGTTTATATGTAATTTTAACTTAACGGTTAAATTATTGTGTTAATAATTAAATGGGACATCCTTCACTTAAAAGGCTTCACATTTGAAGGGTTGGCCTTATGGTGTGTCCATTTGTTATACAAGGCCTTATTCAAAATATCAAATTACACCCTTTCACTCGCCTTAACATTGACATACTTATTTAAAAAAAATTAAAAGTATGAAAAATTCACAATTTTCAGGTGTGACTTGTTCAATAGGATATTTTTATGTGAAATGTGGGTTATCGTGAAACGAAAACATTATTCTCATTGCACGCAGATTTCGTAACAATGGTCAGTCGATAGTTTGTCCCACTTTTACTGAAACGTTTCAGATAAAATACAAGTTAATATTGAAAATTTTACATTATCATCCATTATATATTGTAATTTTATATTGAAAGTAGAGACAAAGTCTTTGTGTGCATCCGATACAGGTGAACTTTTATCGCAAAAATATTTTTAAAAAAATTAATAGGCTTGGGTTGGGTAAAGAAAATCAATCAAGATGTAAACTTGATACAGAAAATACAAATTATAGAGTATAAATGCGACGAGGTATATACGTACATATATGGTTATTTATAGAATAGCAAATGGGGTAAATGGGTTCTCCCATTTCCAGTTTGCTTTAATGTGGTTAAATTTCAAAGATATACCTGTCAATTTTAAATTGACAATGAACTTATTGGCATAATCTTGCGATGAAGCCATTTGCCCCCATTTGCTATTATATACTGGTACTTAGTAGTACTTAATAGTGTAGTTTATGAATCAATCAGAAATTTATATCAATTCTACAATGCTGACTTTTTTATCAGAAATATAATAAAAAGTAAAAGAGGATAATAATTTTTTTTTCATTATGGCAACAGATTTATCAATTCCCCTTTATTTAATATGGAAAAAACATTTTTTTTGCTTATATACGGAGTAGATTTTATGAATTGAAAATATTTTAAGGGAAGGCGGAGTGTTGCAAAAATAATATTTTTATCCCTATTTTAATAAGAAAAAATGCACAATGTGAGCTACGTAATTTTTGATCAGGATTAATATACGATGAAAACGATTTATTATCATCAGTGTAAACAAATATGGTGACTACAATAAACTTTTATCTATAGAATCGGCATGGGATATTCCGGCATACATAATTACATGCATAAATGCAAACGTTACGTACACACAATAAATTTGAATTAGCGAAATGGCGAGGCGGTAGAAACACACACACATGAAACCTACTGGTGCATGATTCTAAAGAATGGTGCCTCACATTTATTGTCGCTTTTACAAGTATTATTGGCCACTGACAAGCGATTCAAGTAACTTATTTAATTACATTATAATTAAAAATTACGTGATTAAAAGTTCTCTTTGTATAGTTAGATGTCGGGTTTTAAATTAGCATATGGGACCCTTGATGTTTATTGTGGTATTTTAAGTATACCTAATGTGGTATAACAATGATTGTAGAGTGTGTAATGTATGGATGCATCAGCGGCCATCTTGGTTATCATATTGTTTAGTGTGCATGAAGGCATGTCGTTATCAACATGACAACTATGCGACACAATGCATCTCTATATGCAACAATTCACTCGATAAAACATACTTTTAAAACATTTAATACATAGGAATGTTCTATGGAAGGTCTTTGATTTTTGTACGGATAGAATTTAAACAGTAATCAAGTCATTAACATTAAAATCGCCTGCTCCAGCGTATAATATCGTAAGTACAAAAAAAAATCTGTTTGTTCTTATGTCTTTATGGAACTGGGCCACATATTCAATCTGGTAACACTGCCTGTCACGTGTCACTATATTGATGAATCATGTAGCTTTGGTTATAAAAGCATATTCCCAAAATCTAATCAGTTATGTGTACCATAGACTAACTTTTCACTATCCAGGACACAATCTGATAATTAAATTTCAAACTTCAGACTCATATATGAATAATTTAATGGGGTGGTAGCAAAGATTATATTTTATGTATGTAGAGATGCCAATAATACTAAACGACAATAAATGTGAGGCACCAGCAGGTTTCGTGTTTCTACCGCCTCGCCGTCTCGCTAATTCAAATACTATTGCGTGTACACAACTAATTAATACACAAGTAATTATGACATTTACTCCACAAACATAAGAAATCGACAACCGAAATCAGATAAAAAATATACATCAGTTATAAAAAAAGCCTTGTATTACATGTTTTTTTCTGAAAGATAAGATAATTAGACAAAATAACTAACCTTAAAGATACATTATGCAATAAGTCTCCATTGAAATAAATAATTTGGTCATTTTCGAATAAATTTTGTCAAATGATTATTACAAGCAATAAAAAATCGTCTTGTATTTTTTTAATACGCATGAATAAAAATTCTTGGTATTTTTGTGTGGGATAATATCATTTTCAATTATGAAAATACGCAAGAAAAGAAAATTTTTAATAACGTTTTGTTTGTTGAATAAATTCTTGTCATCTCGTTTTTATTATTTGCCTTAAAGAAGCGACATGCATGATGTCTGTATTATTTTATTTCAATTTAGATAAAATAAAGTGGCATTTCAATTCTTCCATACACCTTGAAATGTGACGCGAATTTAAATTATACGCTTTTTCAATTTAATGGTATTTATGAGATATCCAAAATGAGCAGGTATACTCAGAGTTGTGCAAGTATTCAATTAGAATTAATATGTCACCTTTGGCACGGTACAAAAGACATCAGATTAAAGACACCAATACTCAATGAATTTGACACAATTTCATTCACACGCATTATTAAATGACCTGAATTGTACGTTTTACCTGTCGAAAGAAAACATAATAATAAATTCCATAGAATGTGAATAGTATTTATGTTGGTTTATTAATAAGGCCGGATTTGACCAAGCTTAGTAAATAAATTCATTAATTACACTACGTAACGTATGAATGACGTATTAATGAAAAACTTGTCCTATTTGAAAACAAATTGATTGAATTTATTAATAGAATCCAAATAAACATTACAGGTGAAGATAACTTATCAATAAGACATACTTCTACACATAATATGTTATAAATTGACCCTGCACGTGTCTAAAGTTTAACACTTGCTCTACAAACAAAGAATAGAACCACATTCAGTGCCTTCTGAAAACCCGCGAAAGCTTCTGATTGGTTAAAATCGACACCTAATTAAATTTCATACATAGTCACTCTGTAACACTTTTTTTCATTTTTCTACATGTGTATTATTTTAATTAAAAAGGCTATGTTATTTTTATTGTATCACAATTAATAATTATTGTATTAATAATATCTTCTTTAATTACCTTACGATTCGGGAAATCAAAGTAAACTTTATTATAATAGTCGCGATAGGCGATCGCATTAATTTTATTTTTAATTTGAACAGGTTTTGAACCTGTGATTATATCGGAAACATTGATTATATAAAATGACATTGTGTAATTAAAAAATAATTCATTTATAAAGCAAATTATAAGGTATGGCTATCGTTATCCCCAAAAATCAGTCTTTGTTAATGTATCGATTTAATATATAAAATATTTTTTTTAAATAATGGATTAAATGTCACACATTTTTCTTAAATTTATAATACCAAAAAATAAATACACGTGGCTTGGAATTGCATGTAAAAAGTCATAATATTGTGTCTTGTTCACTCCAAACTTAAAACAGGCATAGAGCATTAGTTTGGGAATTAAATTTTATTTTAATATAACCGAATAATGGAGTTTTTTATGTAACACATATTTAATAATTAGTTAAGAGTTGTAGTCATAATGGAATCCACGTGTCTTTGGTCCACGAATGACCTTAATTTGCACCACAGTAAACCGAATTGCATAATTGCATCACGAAACACAACCACGCCCGTAATTTTTAACATTGTCAATATTAAATTGGTTACCAAACAATAAACTCGTTAATATTTTTAAGCACCAAATAATTATCTGGTGTAAACAGCATTCCTATGAAGTGACGTTAACTTGATGGCTTTACGGTAATTTAGTGAGAAAAACACTGTTTTCAAAGACACTCGTTTAATAACACATTCACGTTTCAAAGTAACACTGACAATTCTAAAATATTCTATTTTTTTTTTGTAATGTGTAGAGGGAGCCAAAACAATACACACTTAATTATTTATTCACATATAAGTCACCTTCGATATTAAGACATGCGAATTGCAAAAAAAATATATCTTAATAACACCTGATAAAATTTTGCAGACGGGCAACACCGACTGTCAAATTATTAATGTAAATATTTAACCAAAAAAACTGAACTTATGTAGATACGCTTTTGTGTTAATCACCCATTATTATACTTTAGACTATTAATTAAAAAAAAAAATTGTTATTGATGTTTAGTTCAAATTTCTAATGTATTAAAGTATTGCTTTACTATTTATGCAAGATATTTTATTTACTACTGCTAAATACTATTTAAAATATGAAAAAAAAACCAAAATTTATCATATTTGGAGAGGCCCTGCCAAATAATTTAATCATATTATAAAATGAACTCCCACACATATTTAAGAGGTATTAGGTAAAAATAGAAAGGTGATATTTGTATTTGTGTTGTGTAGAGAAAGAATGGGAGATTACTTCACAACGGCCGTAATTGGTCACACCGCAAAACTATAATATTATTTGATATAACAACCGATTACGGGTATGTCTATATTTATTTTACAAACATCAGAATCAAAGAGTATCGATTTACTATTTATGCATGCATGATTTCTTTATACAGGGTGGAATTGAATTAACTGAGAATATAATGTACATACATGTATATTAAATTATTAAGTATTTTTTATTATTAATTAAGTATTTAACAGACACAATACACAAGCGACAGTCATTACTGAGTACTTCACAGAAACAGCTGATTCCAAAAGGGTGTCCCAAGCTCGATTTCAAAAACGTTTTTTTTAATTTTTAATTAGTGCAACGACTTGGCAACGAATTTGCACACCTGGGTGAACTCTTTTCCACCAATTCTGTCACCTACAGGGCTTGTTTAGGAGTAAAATATAAGTGATTGCTTCCTACACCTTACTTTATTTTATTTTACATACATTCTATTAATACATACATTTTTTATAATACTATTATTTATATAGTATATACTTTATTAATATTATTAGGGTAATTTTAATTAAAATATTCAATTTGTTAATGTTTTTATGTTCTGTTTGGCTTTTAAATAGGAAGTTTCTATTTTGAGTTTTGATTTCATTTTTCACAATATTTAAAAAGCGAGTCTCCCAATAAATACTGTTTTTTAAAAATTGTCATTTATTATGCATTATTAAGGATCTCTATAATCAGTGTGATATTGATTTAATATTATTATCATTAAAATACTCGAGATTTTAGATTTGTATTAATTGTAGTAAAATAATTATATAAAATATTATTCTTCCATCTGGTAACACTGATGGTTGAAAGACCCGTACATGCATACACACACCCTAGACAATTATATATATTATTATTATTATTGTCATATCTATAAAAAAAGCTCTTATGAGCGTTTATATGGAAATAAATAATTAAATAATTCACTTATTGTTGCGATAACGTATGTTCCTAAAATATTCTCAGTTAATTCAAGTCCACCCTGTTTTTGTGTTATAATAATAACTCATCAAATTAAGAGTATGAAAAAAACATTGTTGTGTCCGTTTTGAATGTGAAATTTTATATTTAGAAATATAAATATACTTTCTTTGTATGAGTTATGTGCCAATGGACATCTGCGGTACAAGTATGAATGGAAAGTGACATTACAAAGCAGACAAGTTATATGAGTATTATACAGAAACACAAGGCTTCTTACATTATTCTGATAATATAGCAAGGGATTGGACGAATTTCACATGCAAACTGTAAATAGCATACAGGTGCTTTCGGATAACAAAAGGTCTTGGGATGTGAAGAATGGACCAGAGCCTCAAACAAAGCCTTGCAAAGGTCACAAACCTCACCTCTTTATATGAATATCAAATAATATGTACCAAAATTGAGCATTGTCAGGATCAGATTTGCCATCGTTGATTCATCGATCATTCAAACCGCGAGAACAATGATGGGAAACCCATATTTTATTGCTTTTGCGGATAGAAAATATAAATATATTATTATCGATATAACAATGCAATTCCACAAAAACATAATAACACATCGACGGGTATTTTTATTACAACAAACCTACGTTCAAAGTCTTGAAACGCCTACGATTTCTTCTCAAATTTTAATATGACAAATCATCGCAAACTAAAATATGAATTTAATCGTGGTGTGAATAAAGGATTATTTATTATTCATGAAAATTGTACAAAGACTTATCAGTATGCAAATTGAAATTGAGACGTTGGGATTTTTATTTTCAGCCGTTAAAAAATATGGAAATAAATCAATGTTTAAATAATGTGTAACACTTATATTACAAGAAAATTAACGAATGGCAAAATATTATTCAATCTCAATCTCACGTGGCATTAAATTGTAGTAAAAACATAAACAGTATTGATTTTCAAATTGTCTAAAAATATCACATTTTAATGGAACTACTCTTTCTTTCATATGTTCCAGGCAGCAAGACAATATCACCGATCATAACCGTTTGCGGTAGTTAATTCTGCTAAAATTGTGAACAAAAGAGTATGCATTTATAAATTATAAAAAATGCTTATTTTAATAATTAAGTTAAGATGGGTTTTTGATTAATTTTCGTAGCTTACGTACTTAGACAGTGAAAAATTATTTCCCGGCAAAAAAGCAAGATTTTAATATTTAAACCTGTATATATATATATATATATATAAGGCGTTCAGTTCCATAACCATGAACTCAAAATTGACTAATATCGAGTATTATTTGTATGTGTAAGAGATGTGGAACAGATTATTAAACTGTATGTATATGTGATAATTAGTAAATTATTATGAATTAGGGTCTAATCATTAAAAATATCTCATAATAATCATCATTAGCAGTATTTTATATTTTAAAATAATAAAAAAATTCCATCATGTTGAGATTGTGGTTAAGGGACTGAATAAAATTAAATATTTAATATTTAAACCTGTATATAAGGCGTTCAGTTCCATAACCATGAACTCAACATTGACTAATTTCGAGTATTATTTGTATTTGTAAGAGATGTGAACAGATAAACTGTATGTATATGTGATAATAATTATAAATTAGGGTTTAATTATAAACAAAAGTACTTTCTATAATAAAAAAAATGCCATAATGTTGAGATCTCAACTCAAATATGGTTTTATCCAAACAAATTATAATTTAGTTTTAAGCATTATATATTTTTTTTAATATTGCTTTTATTGTTGTTATTATTTATTAATCTTCAAACTTGTAAATGGGTTTTTATTTTTTTTCCCATTTTTTCTATAATTTAATTCATGTCAAATTTAAATGAAACATTCTCATGTTAGTTATAGGTAAAAAAATGTAAACACTCTGTACACCAAAGTCTATTTCCAAAGATGTATTGTTCTATCAATCAATGTAAAAACTTATGCATAATAAATAAATTGTAATATATATATAATGTTGAGATTGTGGTTAAGGAACTGAAAGCCTCATAAAAATATTTAAAATCGCGTTTCTTAGCGTTCACTTGTATATGTTCAGTATTTTTTGCACAATCTAGGCTCATTTAGAGTTGAATGTTTTTAGTAATATGTATATTATTGTATTCAAAGTGTATGTAAGTATTAAATAAGTAAGCCATGACGGCCATGGTAGTAGTCATGTGAGGCTGGCCATGCATGACATGTTGACAATACACCATACATGACCCTCTTTATTTTA
Source organism: Agraylea sexmaculata (assembly GCA_022606485.1). NCBI lineage: Eukaryota > Metazoa > Arthropoda > Insecta > Trichoptera > Hydroptilidae > Agraylea > Agraylea sexmaculata. Next base: position 48,938 of record JAGTTH010004737.1, read on the forward strand.
AATATATTATATGAATATAAATTTAAAAAAAATATTTAAAGCCCAAACTATATTTTTTACTGTCTGTATTTGGTGCATTTCGTGCCGAAACACACGTACATTATTGTAAGTATGTGGACGGTTTCGATACGTGTTCAGAATTTTAGTAAATATTAGTCAGCCTCAGGTCAATCGCCTCTCTCTGGATTTATAATTTAATAAATTAAGCCTCAATAATATTACATTCAACGTGTTTCTGGTCTACCGTGACTACCATTTAGATTTGTATTCATTTTTTTTTAACAATCATCTGTTAATTAGATCATATAATAACCCAGATGGTCGTTACGGCACTGGTTCTACGCGGCCCGTGAAAAACATCATTTTTAAATTGCAATTTTAAACATGATCGATCACCATTTTGACAAAGCGTGAAGTGAAATTCGACACCGTGCTAATTTTACTGCCTTTAAAAGCCACTAAAATTATAATAAATCACTGATTGTGTGATTTCTTACACAATATAAATTGATTAATTCCAATTGACAAATCTCCGCACTCATATAATGTTCGTTTTATGCATGTGTAGAGTAAATATCAACATGAACATGCTTAAAGGCAAGATTACTCAACAAAACTATAATAATTGGTGATTATTATTAACAGCAGTTTGCGGTAAGTTAGTTAGTATTTAAAACAACTCCTGAACATATTTCAACAAATGTAAGAAATAAAGAGTAGAAATCATCATAGATTTTCATACAAATTATATATAATCTGATATAAAATAAATATTTACTCCGTATATTACAATCTAAGAAATATTCATATTTATTCAACGCTCTCAATAATGCATATTTTTTTATAAATATTTTATTTATTTATTTATATACGCCCTGTTTTTTTAATATTCAAAAGCGCGTTAATTCATTGTCAGAATAAAAGAAATAGAATAGTTGTAAAGAATAGAGAAAATCAACTCAATAGAATTCAAATATAAAATGATATTTTTGATTTTTGAGAAGGTATTTAGAATTATTAGTTTATTTATTGTTTGTCGTTGATACAAGTTACACAGGTCACCGACTTAATAATCAGTATTTACCTTACAATACAGAAAATCAGAGTAAACCTGGATCAACATGGGTAGATCAGGATTTTATTAATATTATTACCGATCTCCCGTAATAACCGATTAAATATTTTTTAACCTTGAGTGGGATTTGAACCCATGACCACAGTATCCTCTGAGATATAAACTGGTTAAAATATTATCAATGAATTTGATGTAAATCTTCCAATTTGTGTTAAATTTAGAATGACTGTAGGCATATTTATTGAGCGTATTTTGAAGATAGTCAATGTCCGCATAGGAAAGTTACTCTAAAACCGGTTGACGGAATGCAACAAGACACTTCATAATACAACCAACGCTATACAACCTTTTTTTAAATATTATATTTCAATCAAATATATTGATTCATTAATGGGGTTCTAGATTCTTATCCACGTCGTTAAACTGTGTGGTTTGTGACATCATCGATTAACTACACTACATTAAATACATTCAATTGGTTTGATTAAACTGTGGATGTCAAAGTTATTAATTCCAGATTAAGGGCAATCATTTATTATTATGTGGATTTGATCAATATGAAGCAATTGGCAGAAATTGTATTGTTTGGTATTTATGCTGTATTCATATGCAACCTTTCCAAACAATTTATTAAAAAAAGTGGATAAATTGCTCCCTTAACGAGTGACATTTTGAGGTAAAGAATGCCTGAGAAAATTACCTCAAAAATAGGTGAAAAATGAAAACGAGGTGTGAGAAAATTAGTGAAAATAATCAGTATTAGAGTATTCATTTTGTGTTATTTAATTGTTTAGTATTGTCTCATGACCAAGAACTTAACCACGACTTTGGCCTCTCGCTTGACTTTAAACAGTGATCTCTTCTGTTACTGAGGATTACTAACTAACGGTAAATGTAACCATTTATTCGAAGACCCAAATCATAAAATGCATGCAAACGATTCTTTCGCATAATTGTAAATGACTCAGACAGAAGGATGTCACAAACCGCAGAACAACTCAGCGACAGTAATTAATTAATATTCTGAACGAGTCTTTTCAGGGAAAAAATATGAATAGAAAATATCATTTCGAAGGCTGATATTTTTTATATATTATACGTATACCTTTGTAATGATAATGAATTACAATTACTCAAGAAACACCCACTCGGATATTGTGCAAAGGCCACGTAGCATATGAAGACAATAAATTGAATAGCCGAGAGCCAAGATGTCATAAATCCAATTTAACTAAAAAATATATATAAATATATCGATTTAAAAATAGCTTTTAAGCGTCTGAATTGTTTATAAAATTAATAAAACACTTCTTCATTAAAAAGTCAAAAAAATATTCACAATATGCATTTCGTTATTGGAGAGCAAATCTCAAATTTATGGACTTACACAGCCGAACTAACTACTGTAAATGGCTGTGATTGGTAATATTGTAGCCTAATATGACATTATAGTCTTGCGGTGTGACTAATCATGATATCTACGCCTGGAACATATGAAAGTAAGAGTAATTCCATGATATTTTTAGACAATTTGGAAATAATACTATTTATTTATTTATTTATGTAACACAGGTCACCGACAGAGCGGTTTAAAAATCACCTCAGTATTTAGCTTATATTCCAGAAAATCAGAGTAAACCTGGAGCACGGCGGTCGATCGGGATTTTATTAATATTATTTCCGATCGTAATAACCGATCAAATCATTTTTATACTTGAACGGGATTCGAACCCAT
>JAGTTH010004739.1:0-51771 GCA_022606485.1 Agraylea sexmaculata
GGTGACCTGTGTAACTAGTAATAGTTAAGATCACCGACAGGCAATTTACACAATGTTATGTCTAAAAAACTCTCTTAATTTTTTTTTTAAATATATAAAAGATTATCATTTATTTTACCTAAGTTCAATACATTATTCAGTATCTCTAAGTTAGTTTAACCTTCCTTAATAAAAGTCGACCCTCTTAGTATCTGTCACTGCGCTTAAGATACGCTGTAGCTCCATTGTATTTATATTATGTATTAATTAAACCTTCAAAGAATAATATGTTTCATTATAAATAAATATATAGTTTGTTGAAAGTACCTGTGCCAGGAACAAGAAGAGTGATGTCTGTAAGAAGACAAGGCGGCTTAATTTCTTTCAGCATGAGACAAGCCAGTATACAATACAGTTGAGTGCTGTTGTATCACCTCAGACTCTTCTCTTATATTATTACCCATAATATATCTTGTAACTTGTATCACTAAACAAACTGATAAATTAACTGAAGCAATTGCTCTTCTCCGCTGACCAAACAACTACTATAATGATGTGACTTTTGGGAACAATCGAACAAAAAAAATTGATTTATGAACTAAAATGGAAAGATAAGTCTTTATTTATTAATAAATAAGCACAATGATTTTTATAGATGTAAAAAAATGTTTCACACAGTTCTTGGTGATAAGCAAAAAGTATGACGATCAATTTTTTTCCGCTTGGAGTTAATGTGCATTATATACTTTAAAATAGGCAAAATTTTAAATTGAATATCATACAATTATTATTAAGGTTAGGTTAGGTTAGAATAATTTTTCCCATTATATCAAATATCGCAAAAATAAAAAAAACATGATTATTATTGCTTGATCTCTTTTCCACCAATTCTGCGACCTACAGGGCTTGTTTAGGAGTGACCTTACGCATATGGTAACATATTAATGATCGTTTTCTACACATTAGTTTATTTTATTTTGTATACAATCTATATATTATTTTTATAAAACAATGATTTATTATTTATATACTTTTCATTTTTACATTAAAACTTTTATTATAATATTATTTTTGTCTTGTTTGTAAAAAAAATCCCTTATGAGCTTTTATATGCAAATAAATAAAATTTTGTTGAAGACGTATTTAACAGACACGAGGCGCGACATCCTTTACTGTGTACTTCACAGAAACAACTGATTCCAAGATGGTGGGCCCAACTCAATTCCAAAACTACGGAAGATTATTTATTTTTTTATTTATAATAAAAAAATATGTAAAATCCTTGTTCACTTATTTTTGCGATAACCTCTACCATCGCCTTAAATATTCTCAGTTAGTTAAAGTCCACCCTTTTTAATGTTATATAAGGGTCTAGAGTATTTTTTCCTTAGGACTAATAAAAATATAAAGAAATATTATAAATAATAACCACTGAAGAACAATCAATCATATGTGAATAATAATAGAACACACATTTATCGTTCATTTTAAAGTACGTCCAAAAGAAGATTAGTAGAGTAACTGTAGCACTTCTGTCCGGATCGTATTAGTGTTATTCATAAGTCAAGTTAAATTTGATCTTGTTTTGCTGTTCTTGGCTCAAACTTGCTCTACTTCATCCTTTCTTTACCTTCGTGAGTGCATTTATGAGTTCTTTGCGGTCATTTTGATACAAGGTATTCTAAACAATGTTGAATATAAATATTTCTTGGATGAGAATTAGTTCAAGTAATTAATCGACGTTGATAAGATGATCTCTTTCATATGCTGCCAATAATAACATTGTAAAATGTTATCTGTCATATATTATGTCTACGGTCTGTTTGATATTTAATTTATACCTACTTGTGATGGATTACTTTGATACAGGTGAGAAGTATTAATCAAATTTATTTATTTGTATGATGAGTGTGAGAAACGCATTTTGCTTTTAATAATATCGGATACGTATTTATAATCAATTTAAAGGGTATAAATATTTTTTAAATTCTTTAAATTCCTATACCTATATCTTATAAATCAATAAACATATTTATAAATTAAAGAATCAAAAGCTCCCAAATTCAGTTCGACAATAATCAAGTAAGAGAAGAAAAACCTACATCTTAATTTTTTTGAAATAATCATTTTAAAACATCAAAATGGAAAATAGTTTTATAAGGTAAATTTTTTTTCATAATCAATTATATATTACAACTGATTCGTTTCAACTAATATTTGAAAAAAAACTAGCACTAGATTTGGGAGCTTTCGATTCTGAGCTCCTTAAAAATTTGTTTGGAGAAAACGAGCTTTTGAATTGCGTTTTTTTTTATTTATTATAAGATTATGAATTTCTGAAGTCGGTTGGTTTGATTAACTCTCATTTCTTTGGTATAGACTTCCCTACATTTCTAATACTCAATATATTCACTTGCTTTAAATTAAATCATTAAAAATAATATATGTTCTCAGAGGATATCAACTAGTTGTACTCAATATAAATATTCAATATTCATACTTAACGAACCAAAGTAAAATTTACACTATATGATATATTCTATTAATCATAATGATCGGCTAAAAATATTCATTCATCTCGATATTTATATCAAGTTTGTAATAAAATATGAGGAAATTAAGCTACATTCATAAGTGCGCATAAAGCCACAATATATCTGCCTTTTATAGATCATTTAATTATATTTACGATCCGAATATAGATATTCAAAGACCTGTTGGTTTTTAGTACACGAGGGCCGATAAGCCTCAATTTGAATCTGTGCCAACTTGAATGAGAGGCTCAAAGTGATTATATTATCCGAGACATCTGTAAAATGCAATATGCTCATTCTTGACGCAAATCTCATTCATGTAAATATTATTAAACTGCCAACTGAAATATTCATTAAAGAATACATTCATACGTTGATGAAATTATCGTTTAAGTAAGGCAATATTTAAATTAGTAGTACTGGAGCAATTTGCTTTAACGTGATATAGAAAAATGAGATATTGACGGCCGTATTTATTTTATTTATTTATTTACATATAAACGCTCACAAGAGCTTTTTTTTTGTTTTTTTACATAACAGAAAAATAAATGATACAAATATTAAAACATAAAGTACAAGTATTAATTAAAACACAAAGTAAAAGATTTTGTATTAAAAGCAAAGTATTCAATATAATATAAGTGTAATTAGGTTGAGTGAGTATTGGTGCGTATAGGAATAGATTAGAGCTTAGTAGTTTTGGTGTGCACACATACGCACCACACGCAGGACTCTAACTACACTATTATATTTAACTAATTGAAATTTTCAATTTGCTAATGCTCTTTGATGATCTGCTTGGTTTTTTAATAGAACCAAAATTATTTATTTATTTTTTCATTCAGAATATGTTTGAATTTTCAAAGTACGTTATAAATAAAATATTTTAATATGATGACAACACTCATCACAATATTTAAAAAGCGAGTTTCCAGATAAATACTGTTTTTTTAATAATTGTCATTTATATATTATGCATTATTAAATATCTCTATAATTAGTTTAAAATTAATTTAATATTATTATCATTAAAATACCCGTTTCGAGATTTTAGAGTATGTATTAATTGTAGTAAAATAATTATATGAAATATTATTCTTCCATTTAGTAATACTGATGGTTGATTGATGGATCCGCACAGACATACATGCATATAACATACACACACCTTAGACAATTATATAAATTATAAGGCCATTATTTTAAGCTGTAAAAAGCATTGCATCATTTCAAGTCCATAATTAAGAAAATTTATTAAAACATTATGAAATTTTTGCACCTAATTCGAATATTAGATTTTGATTTAGCTAATTGTAAGATAATTTATAAATAAATGATTTCTCACAAAATACAGAAGGAAGTCTTTAGTCTGGAACTCGGTGGTGAATGACATTAACAGGTCGTTATTATGGCTTATTCGTTATGTTATTATTGCATCTCGATAGTCATGACTATAAAACTGATTTACTACAGTCACAGCTGATGCATTAAATCTAGTAATGATTCAAAGTAATGTGACTGAAATGATATTACAAATGCAAAAACTACAATCTCTTCCTGACACACCTCTGTGTCTATTTGGGACATGCTTAGCCCACTTTAAAATCTGTTTTTACCATCAAAATTATAATTATTTTACACCTGAAACGTTGATGCTGAGTAAGTATAATCGGGGGAATCCAATTAAAGATGCCATTTTTCAGCTTAGATGAAGGGGGCTGAAAAAGTGTTTTGGGATGTCAAAGCTAAAAAAAATAATTCTTATTGGCTTAACAAACGAGAAGGCGACGTTAAGATCCGCTGTCAGGTGGATTAGCTTCAGTTTTTACCAAAACATTCTTACTGAAGTTTGGACCCCTGAAATTTGTGCCTGTCGTCTAAGAATAATATTATGAAATTAATAAACGTTTCAAAATACCACATACGATTATTAATCCGACCCACTTTTTTATATATCACTTTGGTGGGAAATAAACAATTTGATATTATTTGTATTATTTCATACTATGTGCTACTTTTTGACCAGACCAGGGAATCAGAGTATAGTATCTTAAAATATAGTATCAGCTCAGTGACATTTGTAAATGTTTTTAAGAGAGCGAATTAATTTTAAAGTAACTCTTTTAAAAATGTTTCATTTTATGATATTTGATATTGCGGTGGAAAAATGTATTTATGTATGTTTGAATAATTGTCTGTGTTGTCAGAGCAGTCGTTGTACTGGCAACACTGACCACCGGTGAAGGCCTAATTGATGAGCTATGTCTTGTTATTCATAATCGCCAGGTGGATTATTCGGTGTTCTGCTAAAATAATCTCTGAAAGTGGCACACCTCAATTAATATTATATACCTGAGCACCTCTTCCTGTTGTCGTGTCAATTTTAGTCTTTAAATTATTATATACTAATATATTCATTACAAAATATTATAACATCTTATATCCACTTATTCAACTGTCACGTAGTCAACTGACGTCCAAGAATAAGTTACTTTTATATAAATCGATTATAAATTTCTAATAATCCATGGCCTTATATCTTGAACCTGGCACATTTCTTATAGAAGTCCACGAGGACATTAAGTTAAAAATGATCAAAGAAAATATCGCAGATTTGAATAAAAAACATTACACTAAAATGACTAACTTCCCGACTAACCCAATCATAAGACATGTAAATAAAACCAAATATGCCTCGAGGAAACGTAAGTTCATTTTACCAATGAACGTCCAAAACTGATATTATTTTTAAAAATAAAATAAAATTTCTAATAATCCACTCAACTCAAATTTGGTTTTACCCAAACAAGATGTTATTTAGTTTTTAAGCATTATATTTTGTAATTGTTTTGTTAATATAGCTTTTATTATTGTTATTATTTATTAATCTTCAAATTTGAAAATGGGTTTTAATTTTTGTCCCCACTTTTTCTATAATTTAATACTATTATTCATGTCAAATTCCCATGTTGGTTATAGGTAAAAAAATATATACTCTGTTCACCTAAGTCTATTTCCAAAGATGTATTCTTCTATCAATCATTGTAAAAACTTATGCATAATAAAGAAATTGTAATATATACAAAATATTATCTAATTAAAATCACAGTGAGCATATTACATATTAATATGTTCTGTTATGGTTCTGTTAGAATCTAACAGTTTGATGAAAAAAAATACTTAAAAAGTGCAACGATATTATTTAAATATTAATTCAATTTTTTTTATATTTGATTAATAATGAGGCATATAAGACTTTCCAGTTTCCTATAAATAGTATAGTAACAGACAGTTTCCGATAAATAGCCTATTATATTTTACTAATCATAACGAAAGAATTTAAAAATTATTATTTAAAAAAATAGTAATTATAGCATTTTAATGCAAAATATGTTGTTGAAATCCGTGATATTATGTAGGTAATATTTATTTTTACTTTTAAGTATGTGTTTTTATAGGTTTTAACTATTTTATCAAAGCTTGTTTGTGTTGCCATGTAAAATTTGTAAAAAAAAGCTAATAATATTGTTGATTTTTATTATGTAATTAATTAAATTAATGAGCGACGTTGGGGACCTAATTGACAATTTGCTGTAAAAGAATGCAACCGTTTTTTTATTAGATCATAAATCAAGTATACTAAAAATATAAAATGGACGATAAACTAATGGATTTGTAGTCGTATTTCAGATAGCAAAGTCCCACTACAGAATTTTAATCCGGCTTTTCTCCAATTAGAGTGAAACGTCCGGCTGGTAGGTGAAAACGAATATAAAGAATAAGCTTTCTCACAAATGTTGGGAAGAAAAATGACGACAGGTGCGAAATCTGAACTGAATGTTTACCATAACACAGTTTGTATCGGTGGGTGGGGAAAATAAGTTAAAAAATATCATTAGATCTAAGCTGAACACTTTATTTCATATAAAAACGTTTTTATATTCCTGCACACGTGGATTTCGATGCTAGATCTGTCAAAATATTCAAAATCCCCATCAAATTTATATCATTTTACTCTATTTAAAGACGAATTCAGAAAAGAATATCCGTAGATATCTATTACAAGTAATTCATGTTTTTTTAATATAATTATCGTATTTGTTTTAAGAATACTATCTCTCTTATGTAAATCTTATCAAGAAAGATAAAAAGTATTGTTATATTTTATGAAATCGCATAACAGTAAATTCATTATATCATTCATGATAAATACGAAATATTCTTTATTTAATAAAAAAACAGCTAATTAATAGTATCAGTCTAATATTTAATTTTTATGTTGTATCTTTCTATATATATATATATATATATATATATATATATATATATATATATATATATATATATATATATATATATATTATAAAAAAATTAAATAAATAATAAAAAAAATTATAACAAGCCATTTTGAATGTTTTTTGAAAAGTTTGTCAGAAATTACAATAGCCTCGATAGCCGTGATCGTCTAGTGGTTAGGACCCCACGTTGTGGCCGTGGTAACCCAGGTTCGAATCCTGGTCACGGCAGGGAATAAATCAACCCTGTCTCGGCGAGGATCGTTTTTTTTTTCAATATTATTTTTAAAATGTCTTATTCTTTAAAAAGTAACACCAATATTGATAAATGGAATTGACATAATTTATTATCTACATTTAATTTCAAGAATTTTTTATACAATAGACCATTTTAAAGTAGTCTTGCTCTTGGTTCTCAAAATGCATTTTTTTAATATATTTCTTTTATATATATATATTAGGTATGTAGCATGGGATTTATATAGTCAGGAATAATATCATATTTCAAATTCTTATATTTTAACATAATTCCTTCTACAAGCTAAAGAAAAAAAAAATCACAAGAGAAAATGTATTCATATTAATAATAAAACCGTAACCGTTACAAATAATGAGTTTCATTCATGTTTTTTTCCGTACTTTTTATTATTTAATATAAAGTATCTCTAATGTCACATAAAAATGTTATACTCATGTTAGTTATTGGTAAAAGATTTATATATTCTGTACACCAAAGTCTTTACATTAGATGTTTTGTATTATCTGAGCAATGTAAAATTCAAATGAAATAAATAAATTGTAATATATACAGTAACAAATCACAAAATGAATTGATCAGACTATATTAAAAATTTTATAATTCTGAAATAATTATTGTACTATTCTTAGGGTGTCTAGTTTATATTATTATCATTATACTGAAATATATAAGTCAAGTGGAATCCTCAGCCCACGGATTTTTCACATTTAGTTTATGGGATTAAAGTGGCGACAATTTATTACTCCAGATGATTATTTTGAGCTTTGTTCGCCACCAATAAATTAAGCCACTGACAAAAAAGCTGCCAATTAGACGATGTCCAGGTATTGTATTGTCGTCTCCAAGAAGTAAAATTCATCAAAGAGACTATTGTTCTTGATTTAGTGTCATGTGTAAAATCAAAGGGTGAAATCTTTTAGATCTTTTTCACCTGCCCGTTCAAATTTACGAGCTTCGACTTTTTCTCACCGGACGTGATTTCTTTTGTGATTATGACATTAAATATCTGACTCGTAGTACATTTTTGACAATCTTATTTTTAGTTTGAGTATTCAATTCTTTTAAATTATTATTTTTTGTAAACATTTTATCATTTTGTTAACTGTAAATACTAACTAATGATTTTTACAATCTTATTAATATCAAAAAACATACATCATATTCATTTAATAACGCCTGTTAAATTTCTAAAGAGAAAGATTAGAAGAAATAGTCACTCAATTTCGCATACTTTCTTTGAAATATTGCGATAGATAAATGGCGTAAATAATTCTGATTATATACTATTACTTAATAACGTGTATTTGTCTTTAAATTAAGACAAAATAATGTGAGAAAAATAATTTAAGAGCATTCTCCACAAAGGTTCTAATATAAATTACCAACATTAATAAAATAATAAGAACACCTCTATGTAGAGAGATCAAAATAAATTATATACTTTAATATCTACCTACAAAATTTATTTTAAATATTCTCAATATAATTGGTATTTATAATAAATTACTTTGACAATTAATGTTTTTATTGTCTTATTAACTTATTTTTTCCCATACTTTTTATTATTATTTCATATTTTAATATCATTTAAGTACCTCTAATGTCACATAAAAAGGTTATTCTCATGTTATTTATAGCTAAAAAAAATTATATATTGTGTACACCTTAATTAATAAGATGTTTTGTATTATATCAAAAATTTCAAATTCAAATTAAATAAAGAAATTGAAATTTACTACTATTTAATTCGTCCATAAATATTTAATATGTAGTGGTGGATGCGCTTTTTAACATTTATGGTAATATTTGATAGTTAATTGCTTATTTGATTAAAAATAAAATAAGTCACAATTATAGCTAAATAGCCACTTATTAAGCATATCATAATTTTAATTAGTGATTGATTGGTCAGATATTTTTACAGACCTCTTGGAATTCGCGGCGTAAGCGCGTTGCGATTTCAAAGTCAAAGTATACCTCCTGTATATGTAAAATAAATCATTCGTTTCAATTGATCAAGGCTGAAAAACGCGTGTAAGGAATTCCAATGAAAACGAGTTAAATATATAAATGTTTAGTGTGGTTTAATGTTGGTTTTCCTCGAATAAAGCGAGTGTAAGGTCTTGGTGTGCGGGCCACTGGACAGAAGCATATTTCAATGCCGGCACAAGACATCCACATTAATCTACTTGCACTTAACTAGCACCACAAACATTATTCATATTACACCTATTAGCATCACCTTTACACAAATAATAATACCATTGTCAGTATAGCCGCTAATTTGTGCCATAATTACATTAAATACCAGATATGATGCATACATACATGCATTTGAGAGAAAACTATTCCACCCAAGAAATACGTATAATGTGTAAATGAGTTATAAGCGTATTGGGCAAAATCAATTTTACTGTATTGAATGGGCTCATTTTAAATCATCATAAGGTAATCTTATAAGAGGTTAGAAATATGGAGGTAATCATTTCAAAAAAGTATATAAACCAGCGTGATAGCTCAGGGGATAAGACGCGTGGCTACAAATACTGTGGTCATAGGTTCGAATCCCACTCAAGTCAAGAATTTTTAAATTGATTTGATCGGTTATTAAGACTGGGAGATCGGGAATAATATTAATAAAATCCCGATCGATCGTCTTGATCCAGGTTTACTCTGATTTCCTGGATTGTAAGGTAAATACTGAGGCGATTATTAAGTCGGGCAGAGCCGCTCTGTCGGTGACCTGTGTAACTAGTAATAGTTAAGATCAGCGACAGACAATTAACACGTTGCTGTGTATAAAAAACCCTCTCAAAAAGACCCTTTCTAAAAATAAAAAAGCTCTTCGGAGCGTAAATAAATAAAAAAATATAAAACAGACACGGAAGCCTTGTTTTAAATATTTGCAAATGGTGCAAATTAGTAAAAAGCTTACTAAGAATCACATATTACTTTATATTAAGACTATTTATTACTAAATATTTATGACTTTTCTGATCTTTATACATTCTATAATATTTTTATATTTACAAAACTTGAAGTGTTTTCTTCATATAAAAGTAGTCCATATTTTGTTGAATTTACTATATATATTCATACAAAAACAATTAAGTGTTCAAAAGTGTCTTATTTATTTTAAATACCGATTAATTATTTTATTTTAAATTGTGTTTATTTAATAGTTTGGTCAGTTTTTATAACGGTCACAATTTAAATGTATTAAATTAATTATTTTACAAAAGGTAATAACTGCACTATAAGAGTGGGTAAGTTTTTTGTATTTTTCCTATAACATATTTGATGATGCATTAATTATTTTAATTACCAATGGAATGTACTCTGTATTGAAATAAGTAAAAGGCATAGAAAAAATCTATTGGTTTTATTTGAATAATATCAAGCAAAGCAATAAATTTAATGCTTCTTTTGGGAGCAGGTCTCAACTTCTTATTTATTTTCAAGGAATAACCAAATTGGAACAAATAAATTAAAAAATGTCTTTGTTTTAATTCTCAAATTTACCTTAACGTTAGTTTGTTTGACATCAGATCAGTCGTAAATGACTTTTGTAAAACTAATTGACGAAATGGTTAAAACACTAATGGTCCAAGCCCTGGTTTCCCGTTACTACAGATCAAAGTTTACGGAAATGCATTCCCTTCATTTCTACTCGTTTCTATTTCGATGTCCTCACGTGTCGGCGGTAATCAAATTTGTCAAAACTATTTCCTGATTCCATTCGGATGACTAGAATACCTAAACAATGTACTGTTAGTATTTTTAATAAAAATATTTATACTTGTGCTGTGAAGCTCTATAAATAAAGATCAGTAGCAGGTGATGGCGAGGTGCTCCATATTTAAAACAGTTTTATTACCGGCAAAACAAACGCGGCCCATCCGCTCGCTAATATAATCTTTCAATTTAATGGAATCATAAAACTAGGCGAATGGAGTACGTAGACAAGACGCTTTTACCAGCGTCCACTGAGCTATGGCTTATTATAAAATATAAGCCCCTATTTCTGAAACGGTGTCATTGTGGATGTTTTAAATCAAAAAGCACTCAACATTTCATACATTCTGAATGCCAGAATAAACACCTGGTTTTTATCGTTTCTGATACGATACATGGTGATTTATTTTATGGTAGTAAGTCATTAATGAATCTTCATTTGAGCTATACAGATTTTTTTTATAATTGCTTAAAACAACCCCTCAATTCAGCCAAACTCCCCAATGTCATCAAGAGCTTTATTCATCACCCTAACTCAACTGAACTCACCTGAGACACCAACCAAGCGGAAGGTAATTGTGGTGACTTTTCAAACAAACATCAATTTCACGCCCAAGTAATCGCACTTTTCAACCACTGAAACTCTTTTTATATTACACCAAAGATTTAAAAAAAACATCAAAATTAATATATCAATGGGCTGGTGGTATCGATACTTGAGGAAAATGCAGAAGATAAAAGCTTTTTTTTATTATTCGTCGTAGTAACCTATTTACAAAAATATAGATTATAGCATAGTTACTAAGGTTTGATCCTTCAACTATTAAATACAGGATATATATGTTAAAACGAACAATATAAAAATAAAAATGACTTGTAATTAACTCAATTCTGGAAAAAATATGCAAAGATCTACTTTTGATTATAGACTACTTGTTGTACCTATGTCAATTTAAAATTATTATTAGGTTAAGTGATCCATAGAGATTGTAAAATACAGACAAAAAAATACAGCCAAGTTAGTATTATAGGTAAGTATATATGTATGTAATTCAAATTCTGTTTTCTCCAAACACATATAAATATTGTTTCTATTTTAAAAGGGGATTTTTTAAATTTTATTTAAGTACCGCCTTTGGAAATCCCTGCTCTAAAATTAATATTTTAATAAAATAAATATTTCAGTAATAAAATGTTGATCATACATTATTGCTAATCTGAAAACGTTACGTACAAACAGGCTCTTTAGAGAGAGTTGATAAAGTGGAGGCTACTTAATAAAAAGCTAATTTAAATGCCATTAAATTCCGAGGAGTCAAAGATAAAGTAAAGCTTTTCCTTAAAGCAGCCGCAAGCTCGTCTTATATCCCAAAGGACACGCATTTTTAAAGGAACCAAACGCGGTAAACAACTTAGATTGATGTAAATAAAACATTAAGACCTGATGTTTCAGAACTTCTCCTAATAATATAAAATAATAATTTAAAAATTCTTGTGTTTAATGTATCCTCGGAGTATAAAGTATAGTACATATTATGGTTAAAATCTTACTTATTATACTAACCTAATAAAAAACATTTTTATTTGTTGTCTTATTTTATGGACATATAACTAAAAAATAATGGTATTTAATATAAAAATAGTATAGTAAATTTGGTAAGGTGGGTGATTTCCTGTCACCACAAAGTGTCTACGGATTATTCGTCTGTTGGGAACCATTTCATTTGTTAACCAAATCCGATTAGAGTTTTATGCGACTCAGACCAAGGCCAATTTATACCTAGACTATACACAATTTACTACATAAAAAAAAATAAGTGACTCCAAAATTTGGGTGTCGCAAAGAAGGCTTTCGAGTTAAAAAAAAAAACAGAATAAATAAATCTAGGATCTTAATTAAAAATCTAAAATTTGTGCGAAATCTATTATTAAATAAAGGCAAATATTATTAAAACGTTTAATAAAAAAACATACTCGTATTTTAAATAGTTTTTACGCAGATGTTTGTATTAACATAAAAATCTCTAAATGTGGGGTTTTTATAAGAAATATTATTTTTTCAAATGTTTATATCCCTGCCCCGAATTGTGTTATCAACCGTCTGAAATTGGTTTTTATTTTCCCTAAAATATGAGAACTAACACAATGTTAAAATTAATAAAATAAAATGTTTTTTTTTGTATAAAGGTTTTCTCAGAATATTATGTCATTGATTATTTATGATAAAATTTAAATTAAAGATCTGTATAACAAGTATAATGATTATATTTTCAGGTATTTATTATTGAAATATTGATTTGTGGGTTATTACGATTGGGAGATCTCTAATAATAGTATTATAATACAATCCCGATCGATCGGCTTGATCTTGGTTTACACTGATTTCCTGTATTGTCAGGTAAATTCTGAGGCGAATATTAAGTCGGTGGCCTTTGTGACTAGTAATAATAAAGATTATATACAAACAATGAATTAACACGTTGTTGAAACCTTCTCCATCACCTCGGGGCGTATATTTAATAAAGAAATAAATATATTTATCTCAGAAACTAGACCTAAATAAGTTGGAACCCTTATACCTGTTAAATAATTTACCGTTTGTTTGTCCACGAGGACATTAAGTTAAAAATGATCAAAGCAAATATCGCAGATTTGAGTAAAAAACATTACACTAAAATGACTAACTTCCCGACTAACCCAATCATAAGACATGTAAATAAAACCAAATATGCCTCGAGGAAACGTAAGTTCATTTTACCAATGGACTTCCAAAACTTATATTATTTTTAAAAAATAAAGTGTAAATTTCTAATAATCCACTCAACTCAAATTTGGTTTTACCCAAACGAATTGTTATTTAGTTTTTAAGCATTATATTATGTAATTGTTTTGTTAATATTGCTTTTATTGTTGTTATTATTTATAAGTCTTCATATTTCTAATGGTTTTTTTCCATTCTTTCTATAATTTAATACTATTATTCATGACAAATTTAAATAAAACATATTCATGTTAGTTATAGGTAAAAAGATTTATATACTCTGTACACACAAGTCTATTTCCAAAGATGTATTGTTCTATCAATCACTGTAAAAACTTATGTTGGTTATTGATATCTTGATATATTTTTTATATTTCTTGTTGATGGTAAGGTGATTATTTTTCTAAAATTAAATCTGACAGGGTGGTGGGTGATCGGGAGGCGAGTTGTCGTTTCTTTTCAGGTGTATTTTTAGGGTGTATAGACATTCGATGTTCCACGTGAATGGAAGAAACGGAAGAATGAAATTGGCGTCTCGACGCTGGCGGAGAAGTCATTAAAATTGAGAAATTAAATTGCGGCACCGGCTCCATGATGGCTTGTCACGTCCACTCCATGTCTCTTACACCGTATTCAATTTCGACCACCTTTTTCCATTTTATTTTATTTAACAGACTCCCTTTCTCTACAATTTCCCTACTTTTTTCACCTTGTCACCTCTCACCTCGGAAATTAATTCCGCCGATGACTAGCGTGATTTCTCCCGCTCCAATTTGAATAGGGCCTGTCTTGAGGGTGAAAAGAATTGTGTAAGGCTAAATTGATTTTCTTCTTACAAACTACCTAAATTAATGCTCATAAGGGCTTATTACCACAGTCCGCCAAATGACATTTTGCTACCATTTTTGCTGATTTTGGAATAAAAGCTATTTTTCGTCAATTTTGGCAAAAAAATGCCATATTAAAAGCCACAGTTATGCTCTTTCCAACTAGATTTGGACTCTATTCATTGAAATAAAGAAAGATAACTCAACAAAAAATAAAAAAATGTGGTGTGTCAAGTTAATGTATCATTGTCAACTCAACTCAACCAAGAATGTGATTCGAAATGTGAAATTAAATAATATAAAAAAGTAAAGGATATATTTTTTTTGTATAATCCTATTATTTTTAGGGGAAAATATATTCATTCCATAACATCAGTTTAATAATACCATTTCATCTTATTTTAGTATGTAAATAATATCATTAACTTAATAAAAAATATAATTTTTTACCAAAAATATAAATATTTTAGTTGAATAAAGAAATCAATTTATAAGTGGTTGACGTATAATTTTTCACAAACGTGAATTATAAGTGCCACATTGCTATTTTTTTATTTTAAGATCCATTTTGCCACTTTTTTAGAGCTACTTTTCTTAAAAATAAGTGCTGATATTTAAAATAGCGGACTCTCCTTATTACTTAAAATAAAATAACACATGATTGAAGTGAATTAATTGAGTTTTAGATAAGTTGATATCAAGTTTCGTTCAGCTTCCCGGATATGATATACAAGCCGCGTGCTAAAAACAATTAACGATTACATTTACCTCTGACCACAATATAATTTAATGCTAACTATTCAAGGTGAATTTAATAAAACGACTTATTAAACGTGTGACCGATGTGTTCGTACACTAAAAATATACAATGTAATCAAAAGACTTCCTCTGTGTATATAATAATCATTTTGATTATGATAATAAGATCACCATCATGAATTTAGAAAAATATGTATACAGGAAGAGATTATCAAAACAAAAAAAAATTAAATACATTAGAACGACACTTTGGTATATCAACCTCTAGTTATTAGAAATATTTTAAACACATAGACAAATAAACATAATAGAGTAGGTCACACGTGCAAAGTAAACAGTGTCTATTTGTGATAATAACCAAAATATGTATAACTTACGTCTTTTTCTAAAGTAGAGAGACTGTAGAATAAAATTAGTAAGGATTAGACCCACTTTTCGTAACTCATGAGTCGACCTTGCATTTTATGAAGAATTTAATTAAAGCTGACGTCACAAATACAAGTATTGGGGTGTCAATTTATCTAACATTTAAAAATTAAGCAAATAAAACAACATTTTAATTACCAAGCCAGCTTAAGTAGTAATGGCGAAAATATTTCACATGTTTTTCAAAATTAAACTTACAATTTCTTTATTATGCATGAGTTTTTACAATGATTGATAGAACAAAACATCTTTAGAAATAGACTTAGGTGTACAGAGTGTATAAATCTTTTTACCTATAAGTGTTTTTCAAAAGGTGTTACCCAAAATATATTTTAATTACTCAAAGCATTTGGTTATCTTCGAAATATTCCAAATGCATTTAGTTCTATGATAATCTAATATTTTTTTACCACTCACTTCAATCACTTCTTCAATAATACAGTCACCGATTTCAGTTGAAATATCATAAACTTGGTGTAAACCTTGAGCTGAAGCGACCTATTGGAATAATTAATTAAATGTACTAAGGAATTTATATTCTTGTAAATGTTAATAATAAATATTACACAACTATCTCCACTGATTATTTATACATTTCAATATTTTTACGTTAAATGTGATATTACACGTATATGTGTAGATGACAGGGGAGGTGTGTCACGTAGCAGAGAGTAGGGCGGTAACGTTAGTAGAACACACCTGTAGAACACCTGGCGCACGCCTACGTGAACTCTAATCTTATTGGTTGCCACCCTCATACAGTCTACGTGACCTTATCAATATTATGTATTCACCTGCTCATCAATAGTCAGTAAATATATTTTATAATACTGTAGATATTTTATGCAGAGTTTGTTAATCACCTGTGTGATGTTTATTTTAGAGCATATGTATTATTTGTAATAGTAGACAGTGATATAAAATATCTAAAAGCATTGAATTACCACCTCAAAGGTGACACGACCCCGCATCTGCCATATCAACCACCCTTTATATACACACCACCCCCCAAACAGTAATTACAGGGTGATTTTAACCCCATTCCATATATATCAGATTACCTGCCTCAGATTCAACCGATTCTGAACGATTTCCAATTGTCTGCGAACCCATAATGGCTCGAAGCCCCCAGCACAAACGATTCTAAATTACTTTTTATAAAAATAAACTTCCATTTATTTATTACAATAATAGTACTAAAAATAAAATATTGTGCTATTATAAATATAAAGCGCTCGAATCAAAACCATCCAAATCCAGTTTCCATTTTTTTCAAATATTGTTTATAACGGATCCTTTTTACTAACTTACTTACGATATACTTTTTTATCATTAAAAATATCGTTAATTCATTTAATTTCCCTTCATTGTGATTTTATACAATAATAATTCCAAGGAACATGTACGATCTACTACATTTTTTTATTTGAATTGATCTGGAACATAACAATATTTTGAAGAAATATGTTATTTGTAATGTCTGCAGTAATTGTGTGGAAATTACAAATAACATATTTCTTTAAATCATGGAATCCCACAACACTATCAACAATTAAAATTTTTTTTTTACATATTCTCTGTTCTCAAACAGCATTCATTTGTATGTTTTAATTAACTACAGTTTTAAATTTAATATAAATAAATAATAAAATAATGCAGGGCGGTCCTATTTGGAATAGAAATGCAATTTAAGTATAATAATTAACGTGACGAAATTTAATATGTACTAAAAATGAAATTTTGATTTAAAACAAAGTATATTATCCATACTTAATTCCATATATGTATGTATAAGTAATTATAAAATATTTTATTAGACTCTGGATAAATATTAATATTTCTAAGTAAGTAAGTAAGTAATAATAAATATATTTTTTTAAATATTTTCTTTTAATTCATGGTGTCTTTTTCGATCTTGGCTACCTTTAAAGGGTATTTTTGACGTGCTAAATATTTTGTTTCATGTTTTTCTTACAAACAGATTAATAAATGTACTTTAAACTCAGAATTGTGTTATGATGATAGTGTATATTGTTGAAGCACCTATTGATTATATTTTATCCAAATTACCGATTTGTATCCAGTGATACGTGATAATGCGATGGTGGATCGTTTCTCTCGCATGAAAACTCGTCTGAGTGTCCGAAAAGAGGCGTCCCTTTCATGTCGTCCCCCTCAAAAGCGTCGGCCAACTTTTTGTCCGCAATCTGATCACAATGGATCTGTAATTTAGGCTCGGTGCTCCGATCCATATACAAAATATTGTGTTACCTTTATGCAGCTTTTATCGGGGACCAATCTAGGGGGTGCATACGATTCATATCTCCCTCTCCACCAATCGCCCTCCCTCAATTTAACGCCAAATGTAACGATTCAAATTAATTTTTAATTCAAACATATAATATTATACATTTCCAGCTATATTTTAATAATTCTTCGTATTAAAAAATGTAAATAATAAAGCGCCTCTTGCGGCGAGTAGATAAAACTCATAGCTTAGACTCAAACCATTAATCGTAGCCAGAGTCTTTTCAAGGAATATTTCGTTCTACAATATATAAATAATTATTACCCCACACAATCTCATTAAATTCCCGTTCAATGAAAATTAATATTTAAATATGAGTGATAAAATCGATAAAAATGAGGGTCAAAATACAGGTTTTTTTTAATTGATCACAATTGTAGAGCAATCTTAAAATATAATTATAATATATATATTTTTTTAATGTGCATTCAACTTTATAGTTTGTCCCATGAATATAATAATTGACATATGATAATATTATGTTTGATTTAAATATCAGAGTTGAAATAAATAGTACAATAATGAAATAATAATTAAATTTTATAAAGGAAATTGTTGCAGTGCTCGAATATGTCAAAGCACTTCATTACACCCACTTGGACTACACCCACTTGGTCTAGGTCGGATATAACAAATTGACAATTAACAAAGAAGAAAGCAATTTGAATATGAGATTGTAAAAATATATGATTTATACTAGGGTAATTTTAATTGAAATTTTCAATTTGTTGTTCTGCTTAGCTTTTTAATAGGAAGTTTCTATTTTGAAATTTTGATTTCATTTTTGTTTTAAAGTTTTTTATTTTCTATCAGAAGAAGTTTGAGTATAAATAAAATAATTTAATAAATGATGACAACGCTCATCACAATATTTAAAAAGCGAGTCTCCCAATAAATACTGTTTTTTGAGAATGGTCATTTATTATGCGTTATTAAATATCTCCAATATTATCATTGAAATTCTCGTTTCGAGAATTTATATTTGTATTAATTGTAGTAAAATAATTATATAAAATATTATTCTTCCATCTGGTAACACTGATGGTTGAGGGATCTGTATAGATAAAATACACACACGCTTATTAATTATAAATTAGCTTCTGATATTGAGACAACATGTTTAAAATTAATTAAGAGGGGTTTATTGTCAACTTGGTGGATAGCTTTGCTTTCCACGGTTTATTATTAATATTTTAAGCATGTAG
Organism: Agraylea sexmaculata; assembly: GCA_022606485.1. Lineage (NCBI taxonomy): Eukaryota > Metazoa > Arthropoda > Insecta > Trichoptera > Hydroptilidae > Agraylea > Agraylea sexmaculata. The sequence goes on from JAGTTH010004739.1 coordinate 19,089, forward strand.
TTAAAATATGTTCACATATGGAGAACTGAGTGGTCGTCATAGTATGTAGTGCCAAATAAAAGCAATAATTGCGATCTCGCTCCCTAGTGTATTTATTTATGCGCTTAGTCTATCGCCAAGGGGCCAGATTACCCATAGGTGACTCGTATTTCCTAATAAAAATATTAATACATTTTTAAAAGAGTATATTATAGGTGAATTTAATATTAACACATAACCTTGATTATTGAAATACATATTTTTATTTTTTATATAATACAACAATAACATGCCAGAATTTCTCGTATGATATTATTATCTACTTTTAAAACAGTTACAGAAAAATAATGACATCGTTTTAACGAACAAATAAAAAAAAACCAAAATGTATCTTCAATGCTATTTACTAAAAACTACGCCCTCAAAATATGGATTGTTAAAAATATATACACCAATTTAACCATGCATTTAAATCACTATTGATATCCCGCAATAAATTAATTAAAAATCTTGTTCCTGTTGTGTTCAATAGTTTTTTCTATACAGGGTGGACTTGAAATAACTGTGTATATTTTAGGGGTTGGTAGGTATTGTATTTTTATTTTTAAAAATAATTAATAATATAAATAGTGCTTTTGGTATCGAGTTAGGCCCCCCATCTTGGAATCAGCTGTTTTTATGAAGTGTTATGGGTATATTGTGTCTTTTAAATACGTAAAAAAAAATTTTTTCGATTATTCGAACGATATTCTACAACCCCTTAAAATATTCTCAGTTATTTCAAGTCCACCCCGTATATATATTTTGTTAAGGAAGACAATTTCAGAGGGCATGATTATTAAATTTAAAAAAATGCTAATAATAAAATTATTTTGTTCGAGCCGCCCATGATAAAAAAAACGGTAGTTTCACCTCTATATATGTTCGTAATGGGTGAAAGGTAGAAATTGAAAACGTGTGCCATACTTTGTATATGTATAGAGAGGGTTTGTTCAAGTGGCATCTCGCCACCCCCCACCTTATATTACAATCCACCCCACCCCCATATAAACCACCCTTAGCCATACATTGTCCTCGTTAGTTATATCGGCGATGGCTTTTAAAACTCGGTCAGAATCACGTCCGATAACAGATGCCCACTTCTATCATGTTATTGAGTTCGTTGTACTTCTTTTTAGGACAATCAATTAAATGTGTCGATATGATTTTATACTTGTATTGAAGATATTTTTTTGTTTTCTATCAGTGATAATTAAAAATGGCATATGGACAGTATTGCGGTGAACGTGTGGCCTCTTAAAGGGCACAGCTGCCAATCCTGCATCTCTTAACTACCTTTTGTAATCACCCATCGTCCTGGATGATGTCCCTCCCCAATCAAACTTTTTGCACTAGATACCACCCCCATCACCTATTTATATACAATTCATTCAAAGGGGTGCAATACTCTTATGATGCCTAAAAATTATGATGAATATATTATAACCTCCATATATATATATATATATATATATATATATATATATATATATATTTATGCCAATATTTTGTTATATCGTTGTATAAAACCCAATAATATTTTAAACATGTTAAAGAAGTAGTGTTTGGTAAAAAGTGAGCCTAGATGTATTTGAGTGTATGTTTGAGTCCATATGACATGTAGTAACAATGCATTTACCCATTTTACTGTGAAATATAACTGAAGATATGAAGAATGATATTTACAGTTTAATGTTTGCCTGGTAACTCATGTTTTTGGCCACTTGATCCATTTGAACTAGCCACGTATTTAGCCACTCATGCAATTTCGTATGTTTATATTATCTATGTAACTTATATAGACTAATGGACATCATTTTCAATTTTAACTTAACCTAATAATAGAGGTAGGATACAAAAAAAAAATCTTACGGTTGGACGCCAGTTGCTTTCCGTGTAACCTTAGTATTTTGTGTTTCTATTTAATAGAATAAAATAATTCAATAAACTATAAAATATTACTTATATCGCCTCTTATATTAATACCTCCAAATTATTATAACCGATTGAACCTTTTTTTTATTTATTCAATTTAACCAGAATTCAAACCTATAACTATGGACAAGCTATTTTGCTGATATAAATAAAAAAGAATCAATTGACAACAGAAAATCATGTATCAATTGTCAGTGTGTTTTAAATATTCGATGACTGCACACGTTTAGTTATATTGTCAGATTACGAAAAGGAATTGAAAATTTAATTTGGGCTTTAATCCTGACGTATTTGTAAAGAAAAGCCTGAGCTGAAAAGTTAAAAAATGCGGCATCATTACCAAAGGCAAAGAGGAATTTGCGCAAATTTCACGGCAGTATTGCAGCCTTCAGAAAACATTAAGGTATTCAATCTTCGGCCACTGCAAGTACTTTGCAAATACTAAACTCTGTTTGGCGGCTCAAAAAGTATTGTGAACAAAAAAACTAATATTGTACATGACTCTGAATATTGTACTATGAAGAATAATATTAAGAATTATATTATATATGGTTTAGGAATATCAATTCGATTAGGTTTACATCCAATATTTAGTTTTTACTACACCTTTAGTACTCATTTTTTTAAAATTAAATCACCATACATTAGTATCAACATAGTTAATTATATTGTCGTTGTCAAGCCAAATTTCATTGATTAAATATTATTATTTAATAACAAAACACAAGATTAGAGTTAGGTTTATTTTAATTCCACTCAAAAACATAAACCTTATCCATTTTACAGACAAATTGTAGTTTATTTATTACACCTCGAGGAGCCATTTTTTAGACTCAACAAAGTGTTAATTGTCTGCCGATGATTTTAACTATTACTAGTTACACAGGTCACCGACTTAATAATCAGTATTTATCCTACGATCCAGGAAATAAGAGTAAACCTGGATCCTGGGTGATCGATCGCGATTTTATTAATATTATTCCAGAACTCCCAGTAGTATAATTGAGCGGGATTTGAACCCCTGAGCTATTATTCTGGTTTAGTTTAGTTTTATATTTTGAAAACTTTCATCTTCACTAAACTGTTATGACTTATTAATTATTTTAAATATCAATTCATTGTACTCCGTATTAAAATAAGTAAAAGACTAAGTCTATAAACTTAATATTGTAACATCTAATCATAACTAGTTCTATGTCCCATACATTCTTTAGACGATCAATGTCCTTTTATAATAACTCCTTACCTGAAGTAGATATTTTTCACAACACCCTCACTGATTTTAAATATATCCTTAGAGGACTACTATTTAAGTAAATTTGATTTTATTAAGTTTTTTACCTTTTTTACATACACTTCACTTTATATACTTTATTTTTTATATTATTATTCTATATTTTGTAAATGTAAATATGTACCTAATTTGCCTTAGAATAAGGAATTATGTCAGTATACAACTTCACATAGAGATTTAGGTTCTCTGATATTCCAGGGAACTGTTTTCTCTTATTTAATTTAAAAATGCAAATTATTTTAATAGAGAAATTGTATAATTAATCTACACTAAACTTATGACTAATATAGATTATAAATATACAATTTTAAATTATTTATTTAATATAAAATATAGATAGTACTTTATCATTGTCGACGTCCTTTAGACAGTGAGTCGTGTAGGGTGGAAGTGCCTCTTTCAATTTTTGCCCCCGAACCGGTATTTCGGGTCCCCAACCCCCAAATGTCCGTCAGCCAGGATACAAGGTTTACAAGGTAAAAACTTGGTTATGTAATATGTATATATGTATTTGCCGATAGGAAATGAGATTATTGCACCTACATCAAAGTCCAGCAGTGATGGATGGCGGCAATTACCTAAATGAGGCGTACCAACCAGACGAGCCATACACCTTACAACACCTGACTGTGACCACACTTCACAGTGACTTTACAATTTATACATACCCTATATTATATATTATTATATATATGGTAATATATCAATTATTATTCATCATGGACGAAGGTCTTCAAAATCCGTACGCTCTAAGACTGCGGTTGAATTAGTCGATATAAATTAAGAATCAAAATATTTGTCAATACCTAACTTATAAGAATGCACAAATAATACAATAATAGCGACCTTATATATTAACATATAAATATATTATAATTTCTTTATTATGCAAAAGGTTTTACAATGATTTATAGAACAATACATCTTTGGAAATAGACTTAGGTGTACAGAGTATATAAATCTTTTTACCTATAACCAACATGGGAATGTTTTATTTTAATTTGAAATGAATAATTCTATTAAATTATAGAAAGAATGAAAAAAAAGCATTTAGAAATATGGAGACTAATAAATAATAAAAGCAATATTAACAAAACAATTACAAAATATAATTCTTAAAAACTAAATAATAGTTGGTTTGGGTAAAACCAAATTTGATTTGAATGGATTATTGGAAATTTACACTTTTTTTTTAATAAATTTATTTAATAATTTTTTTAAAATAATTTTTTTTAATATTTTTTTTTTAATTTTTAAAAATAATATCAGTTTTTGGAAGTACATTGGTAAAATGAACTTAGGTTTCCTCGAGACATATTTGGTTTTATTTACATGTCTTATGTTTGGGTTGGTCGGGAAGTTCATTTTAGTGTAATGTTTTTTACTCAAATCTTCGATATTTGCTTTGATCATTTTAATTTTTAAAATTCTCATGGATTTTGGATTGGATGGGTTTATTATTAACCTGAACCTAAACCAAGGACATCCTAATTTAATCAAAAATATAATTTCATACTTCCATATATACATTCAGACTTCCTTACTTATCCAATTATATGTAATGTAAATAAAATCAAATATGCTTGGAAGGAACACAAGTTTATATTATTAAGAGTGTCCAAATTTGTTATTTTGTTTAGTGTAAAAATATAAAAAATCTATCTATATTAATCATTTATTATGATGAGAGTGACGAGTTACAAAGAATTATCCACAAGTTATACATATACATATATAATTACATTATCTAATAAATTTTAATCCTCATTTCAGTAAATGGGTTTTATTTTTTCCCATACTTTTTATTATTTAATATTAACCTCTCATATCAATAAAAAATGTTATTCAAATGCTCATGTTAGTTTTAGGTTAAAAAAAGATATTCATACTGTGTAAAATTAAAATTAAATTAGGAAATTATTATATACTAGGGTAATGTTAATTGAAATTATCAATTTGTATATATTTTTTATGTTCTACTTGGTTTTATTAACAAGACGGTAATAATTTGTTTATGTTTTCATTCAGAAGATGTTTTTTTAAGTAAATTATAAATAAATAATTTTATACCGTTTTGATATGATGACAACACTCGTCACAATATTTAAAAAGAGAGTCTCCCGATTAATACTGTTTTTTGAGAAATGCATTATTAAATATCTGTAATATTATTATCATTAAAATAGCCGTTTCGAGATTTTAGATATGCATTAACTGTAGTAAAATAAGTAAATGAAATATTATTCTTCCATCTGGTAATGCTGATGGTTGAAAGACCCGTACATACATACACACATACACACACCCTAGACAATTATTATATATATATTGTATATGTATAATAAATTATAAAACAAGTAAAAGTGAAGGAAGATAAGACACGCATCTTTTTTAATCAATACATATATAAATTTAAAAAAAAAGACATAAAACTTGTATTAGTATATTGAAACAATGGCAATTGTTTTTTTACATTGGTACCTTATATAAACACATTCATAAGCTTGTTTTTTGAATACTAGCAGATTGTTGATTGGTTGATATTTAGTATATTTTAAGAGGATTTAGGCAGATGGCACGGGTGCAAAATAAAGTATGGAAGAGTTCCCCCAGTATTCACAGGAGTACTGGTGTATAGAAAAGTGCCTCGGGCTGGTACGATTTGAACTACGGATCGTTCTCTTCAAACAGTTCATATATACAGTGGTGTTAGTCCTCGGGCGGAAAAAGGTGAGCTGCTTTGTTTGATAAAGAATTTACCTTCAGCACAAGAAGATCTTTTTATACTGTGCCCTGTGCCCCTACAACTTACTGGCGGGGGTTGAACCTGAGCTCTTCAGCAAACACTTCCTTTTCCACTCATAAATTACCTACATGCATTATACATATGTGGAAAAATCATCTCCAAATAATATAACAATATTCATTATATATTTTTTAAATTTAATTTGCCTGACTCATTAATCTTGCATAAAAAAAAGAATCTCAACTGAAAGTCATCATTGATAATTTTTATTCATAAAAAGTATAATTTTAACCAATCAGATATTTTTATTCATTGTTCTTGTATTGATTTTTTTTAAATACTAGACTTTTTTTTTATAGCCTAATGTTTTATTAAGCACTTACATAACAATTTATTTATAGCCTAATTTTTTATATGATTCTGCTAACTAATTATTTAGATACTTATTATATAACATTTTCAACAGCATTATACTTATACCAGATGGAAGCCTGGATTGTATGTTAAATTCTGAGACGATTATTAAATTGAGCAAAGTTGGTCTGTGACCTTTGTAACTAATAATATTACATAATATAACAATAACAAATAAATAAAAGAGTCGAGTAATTGATTTTTGAGCTCTTAGGGGAAGGTCATTAATAATTTCTACTGTTTCTAGAATATTTATTTTTTTATAAATGAAAAATTACTCAATATTTTTTTGCATTAATTCAAGGTACCCGAGGCGTATTGGATCCGGTTAAAAATGGATTTGAATAAGCATTATTGGTATTGTTCCCATATGTTGAATAGTCCAGTATCCCATTAATATATTGTATATATTCATATTGTATTTAAGGATAGGTGAGCGTGTGCCGCGTACGACAGATGACAACAATAAAGAATTGCTGGGAAAACTTTGCACCCCCTAAAAGTGCCAATATTACCAGAGGCGACTCGTACAACAGATACTTTTAAAAATTCACCAAAAATAAGACAATATTTTATTTTAGTTGTATAGCATGATGATGGCACCCCTGTGATGATCACCCTTAGTAGTTGTCGCGTGCCAATTGAAGGCTAGTAATATGCACAGTGGAATACAGGGTGGTAGTTATAATATGAGGGGTGAGTTAAGCTGGCCTACAGCAGTGTACTCAGGTGTTGGCCCGCGGCAGATTACCTTCATACAAATGCACACCTAACATATCGACCGTTAAAATAAACATTACATTATATATTCACATATCAGTAAATCACTTCATTAAAAAATATTATAGAGATGTGTTTTAATTAATAAGTTTAAAACAACTGATCTGAAATCTCTCTGGAGGGAATAGCCGCTTGAAATTTATTAGTCCAATGAGTAGAGCTCTGTAACGATTTCCTTCATATATACAGATCTGTCCCTTACTATGTTAACGAAGAGCATATTACTTTTCTATATGGATTGTATTAACATCATTCTTCTCTTATTTTTCGATTTTTAAATCTCTATTTTTGTGCTGCATTATCATCACTGTATCTTGGGATTTCCCGGAATGCTCTAATGGTACTTTTTTATGCAATTTTTTTTATTAAATATAATTTACATACAATGTTTTGATACATTATGATTAGATGTTACAATATTAAGTTTATAGATTAAGTCTTTTACTTATTTTAATAAGGAGTACAATCAATTGGTAAATAAAATAATTTATAAGCTATTACGTGATTTATGGGAAAAAATACAAAAACTCACTTGTACTCTAATGGTACTGCAGTATGATATAATAATTTAATATGTATTTATAAATAAATAAATAAATTGCTCTATTATTTTCATATTGTATTATTTTTATTTCAACTTGCTAATATATACACAAATTATTTAACATATTAAGTATTGTGATGTTATTTTATTAATTTTACTACGTTATAAGATTGTACTTTTAAAATCCGAAAATACATTTTAATGAATAATAAAGCAATATGTTTAATAAAAATGTAAGTCACGCAGTGTTCTAAAATTATCAGTAATTTAAAATCTGATTTTTCACACTCTTGGCCATTTTAAGTTATAAGTCATTAATAAATATTTTTTTCTTTGTACCTTCGATTCATTTTAAAACAATTAAAATATATGCTTTATTACAAGCATCAACATTGTGGATTTTGGATGAAACATTTCTAAAATAAGTAAAAAACAACGTAAAATTAAATTAAGTGCTATTTTTGTCCCAAATTTTAAATGGGACAAATAAGACTTTTCAATTGAGTTTTGAACATCTTTATAGAAATACCCGTTTAGTACCTATTCTTTGTATGATTTGGATATCTCTGTGATAAATAAATTATAATGTTTATGTAATTTATTTTTTAATCGTGTTAATGGAGTTCGGTCGAGCAGTTATTTGTAAAAAATATAATATATTCATTTATATTTGTTCTAATTAATTACATAAAAATATTGTACGCTAGTTTCTTAGACTGATTCAAACACCCGTAAGAATATTTATTGTATAAATAAAAAAAGTAACCTCGCCGAGACAGGGTTGATTTGTTCCCTGCCGTGACCAGGATTCGAACCTGGGTTACCACGGCCACAACGTGGGGTCCTAACCACTAGACGATCACGGCTATCGAGGCTGTATTATCAATCGAAGTACTTTCCAAACACATTCAATGCATTTTGTAATAATTGCGGTGTTGAGAATGTAAACTGCGCTCGATACGGTAGACCGGTTCTACCGTCCGTTTAACTTTCACAAGTGATTGCTTAATCAAGCATTTATAATAAACCATTTCAATGAATATTTTGGTACAATCACGACCCTTTGAAAATTGTTCAAATTGGATTATAGGTAAGGAAAAGTGGTCCTTTGGCCAATTAATTAGTACGATTGTATTGCAATAGGTAAAGCAATGATCGTGTGGGTCTATGAATGGCTCTAATTTGGGGTGGGCATTGATATAAGCAAGCAAAACCCCACCTTAATTATTTTTATTATACGAAGGGCCTCGTTATGGCTTACCGTATGGAAATTGAAGGGCGCCTTTATAAAAATAAAACTAAATATAAATAAAATACATATTATTATAAAAGCGCACTATTCCATCAATATATGCATTCATTAAATAATTTTTAAGAAAATCGTTTTGACATCTGTAACCTTATTTGATGTAATACATAAAAATTGTAAATAGGTACTCTATATAAAAAATGTCATACTATAAAAACTTGTACGATTCCTGTTAAAATAATGATTTCCATTGAAGTCATGTCAATAAAACTAAATATGACTCGAGAATACGTAGGTTTATTTTACCAATGAACTTCCAAAATATCATTAGAAAATTAAAAAATCATTGAAATAAGTCACTCGATGCAAATTTGGTTTCACCAAAACAAACTGTAAATTAGTTATATTTAGTATTTATTTTTGTTAATGTAGAATGTATTTTTGATGTCTGCATTTTTAAAAGTATTTTTTTTTGAAATCTGTAATTTTATTTGATACAGTAATACATATTTTAAATGTTAAAAGAAATTTATATAAATATAATAAAATTACCAAAAAATAAGTACTTGACACAAAACTTTAATATCACCGATCAAAGTGTTTGTGGTAAAAAAAATTCCCTTTAAACATATATGAAACAAAGAATGCATCTATTGATTTTTTTCCCAAACTTTCTTTAATTTAGTATAATTACTTATTTCAAATTAAAATAAAAATTCTCAGAATAATAGTAATAGAAATTCGAAAAAAAATGTATATACACTGTTCACCAGTCTTATTCATAAAATCTTTTGTATTATCAAACAATTCAAAATTCAAATTTAATTTAGAATATATTTAAGTGCATATCACCAGAAGGGCTAAAAAGTGGTATTATTTAAGTTTTTATTTTATGACATATTTATTTGTAAAAATATTTTTTTTAATTAATGGTCAATCAAATGTGTATGAATTCATACTTAATAAATAAATTGTGATATTTATAAAGAGTGCACTTTGATCGATCTTAATGAGAATGTCATTCATTTGAATTATTTATATCGTGAAATAATACAAACATAATATTGCTGTTGCTTGTATATTATAATATATAAGCAAGTATACTTGCTTATTAAATATATTTTGAAGAGGTTAAAATATCTTTATATAAATGTCTTTTTATTTATCGATGGTTTTGATGGATTCAATGGGTACATGTGAAAAGCTTTGAACATAATTACAGAGGAGTGGATATCCACATTTTTTTTTTATTTATACGAATGGAATTTTTAATGAGACTGGCATTGAATATGTATGTGTGTATAAAAGTAAAGCAACGAGCAACATGATTGGGGTACAGGGTGGTGTTAGTGGCATTCAACAGGGATTATCATCCCCCTGCTATTATGAGGAACTGTCTAGGTGAAATTTGTTTACTCTGCGGGAATTGGGGAAGGTGGACAACGACGAGAGCTTCGTAACGAACTATATTGTGAACAAAGCGGCCATTGCCTCGAGGTCATCATATGAGAAAAAATCAATATAAATACACACACACACGTACAATATTTATGTGCAATCCAACAAACTGAAACATCTAACCACTGCGTTTAAAAATCCCATGCAAACTGTGAAATTGAGTTTGTACCAAATGCAGATATAGTTCAACACGGGAAATGGTGTGAACGGATTTCATGTGTGCAAATCCCAACCTTTAAAAAGAAGCTTTTGGTGTAAAAACTACCCCAATGGGTTATCACGGGAGTCATTCAAAGCGATGGACCGAGTTGCTTTTTTTTATACACAAAAAATAATACAAACACAGACAGGAAGACTGCCGAATCAATTACCACCAGTCTGATCAAACTTTATATCTACTGACCAGATTTTATTTAACGATCTAACAAATTTAAATAATCTTGTGACTTTATACTTATATACATATATGATAACATGAGAATTTTTAAGAGGTAATTAATATACATTACAATTTCTTTATTAAATTTGAATTTTACATTGTTCATAATATAGTACAAAAAAAACCTTTTGAATTAGAATTAGGTGTACAGAATATATAAATCTTTTTACCTATAACTAACATGAGAATAACATTTTCATGTGACATTAGAGATAGTATGGGGAAAAAAACATTTACAGATATGAAGATTAATAAACAGTAACAAGAATAGACTCAACATTAACAAAAACGAGGTAAATCATATTCGATAATAAAAAGTATGGAAAAACATTATTATTTTTTATAAAAATATATATTATTCTATCATACTGCAGTACCACTAGAGCATTACGGGGGATCCCAAGTCGTAGTGATAATAATGCAGCACTCGTCAGTTAATTAATAAATATGAATAGTTCACTTTATAAAATTATATTAATATACAGGGTGCACTTCAGGGTGTTTTTTTTAGCAATTTTATAAGTAATATTTTTAATTATTTATAAAACATAATTAGTTCTTAATTAATGACGTATTCAACAGACACAACAAACATGCAACAGAAACAGCAAGCTGATTTACAAAACCACGAAAGATTTTTAATATTTTTGCGATACCCTACCACCCCTAAAATATTCTTAGTTTATACTAATCCACCCTATATATCTTATTTTATATATGTTAACACTTCAGGGCTCTTTTGCTAGATGTTATTACAACATTTGGTGACTTCGTATGAATTTAACTTATTATTTATGTATTTAACTATAACAGTTATAGCATCAGAATATATTTTGATCAAGAGCCAGCGTAACCAGCGTAATAGCTCAGGAGATAAGATACAAATACAGTGGTCATGGGTTCAAATCCAGCTCAAGTCAATATTTTTTAAATTGATTTGATCGGTTATTACGACTGGGAGATCGGGAATAATATTAATAAAATCCTGATCGATCGTCTTGATCCAGGTTTACTATGATTGTAAGGTAAATACTGATTATTAAGTCGCTGACCTGTGTAACTAGTAATAGTTAAGATCACCGACAGACAATTAACACGTTGTTGTGTCTATAAAAACATCTCCAAGAAAGCTCCATCAGAGATGTAGGTTCTCTGGTATTCCAGACTAATATTTTCTATTAATAATAATAAAAAATAACTAATATTATTCCCGATATCTCAGTCACAATAGCCGATTATTTTTTTTTCCATACATAATTATTTTTTTTGGGGAAATAAATAACGCATAATTTTACCCTTTGATATATAATGTATTTTTTTAAAGAAAATAGTTTCATGTACATTTTTGTTAGAAGTACGCTATAAAGTGGATGTATTCCGGATTGCGTGGTCACCTTCTCGTTTTTACATGTGGCCCGCGGGGCTCATTTGGGCCCCGGGGACAATTTCCAGTTAGGTCACTTCCATTCTTCCAAAAGCTAGTGTAACTATAACAAACAACAAGAAGGCCATGTTACCAATTGAATGCAATTGGCTGCCCGATATTACAACCGACCGCAAGAGGATTTCAAACTGCACTCTCAATGTGTTTCAATATCGTTTCGGACATTTTTTTTCGACTACCACCTCTGCAAATTCAATCAGTTGATTTTTTTATCAAACAGTTTTCGAAATAAATCATACATTTATTTTATAATAAGTGTGAGTTTATCAAGTACAAGTTAATACAATACATCTTAGGAATTAAGACTTAGGTATACAGTGTATAACATTTTTATATAATATGTTAAGTTATGAATAAAAATATACCCATTTACAAATATATGGATTAATAAATATATATTTATATATATTACAATTTCTTTATTATGCATAAGTTTTTACATTGATTGATAGAACAATACATCTTTAAAAATAGACTTAGGTGTACAGATTGTTTACATCTTTTTACCTATAACTAACATGAGAATGTTTTATTTAAATTTGACATGAGTAATAGTATTTAATTATAGAAAGAATGGGAAAAAAATAAAAACCCATTTACAAATTTGAAGATTAATAAATAATAACCACGATAAAAGCAATATTAACAAACAGTTACAAAATATAATGCTTAAAAACTAAATAACAATTTGTTTGGGTAAAACCAAATTTGAGTTGAGTGAATTTTATTTTATTTTAAAAAAATAATATCAGTTTTGGGCGTTCATTGGTAAAATGAAATTACGTTTCCTCGAGACATATTTGGTTTTATTTACATGTCTTATGATTGGGTTAGTCGGGAAGTTAGTCATTTTAGTGTAATGTTTTTTAATCAAATCTGCGATATTTGCTTTTTATCATTTTTAACTTAATGTCCTCGTGGACTTCTTTAAGAAATGTGCCAGGTTCAAGATCTAAGGCCATCTTAAGACACTTGTGTTGGACAATTTGAATTTTATTGATATGGATTTGTGCCACAGTAGACCAAGCTGGGCATCCATACAAGAGAATTGGTCTGATAATCGATGGATTAATAAATAATATCAACAGTATAATGTACAATATTAAGGCGCTAATGTTTTTTTTAACCTTTTCCCCCAATTGTTATTATAATGATTATTGTAATAAAATGCAAACTCTTACAACAAGATAATGATCATCGTGTTAAAATAATTAAAAAAAGATTTCTGTTAATTTTACCCTCATTAAGTATTGTTATAAGAAGAGTTATTGTTAATTATATTAAATAAAGAAATTTTTATATAATACATTAACAAAAATATAATGCCCAAAGATAAATAACAATTTGTTTGGGTAAAACCAAATTTGAAACTGGTCACTAATTTGAACTTTACTTTAATTTTATAATGAGATTAATTTTGAAAATTATTATAAATATTAAAATGAAATAACCTTTTCTCAAGACAAATTTGGTTTTAATAATATGACTAAATAATGATAATTGGTTAGTTTGTAAGTTTAAGTTTAATTTAATTTAATATAATCATGGACCTCCTTAAAGTGTTTACCTGATTAAAGATTTAATACTATCTTAAGTCATTTGTTTTGTATAAATATAATAGAATAGCAAATTCTCTTTTGAATATTTACTTCATTAATATAACACAGAAACAAATTAGTTATAAAGCTTAAAAGACTCCCTTGTTGATTTTGCAAATATTTCATATGTGAAAATAAATAAGATTGTAGGCTTAGTGACGTTCAAACACCCAATTTTACCTTTTACCGTTTTCCCGTATCAAAGACGAGGGTAATAAAGCCATATTTATGTGATTCCCCAATTCCGAGTTATGAGCAAAGGTAAAAAAGTCCCTCCTTAGATCGTTATTTTTATCACCGAGAAACAAAGGGGGACGATTTAATGTAAATAAATATTTTTTAATTATTTATTATCTTCAAATGGATAATGATTTTATTTAGAAGTGTTATCCTCGTGGCTTCAGATTTTTAGTATCATAGTAGTTACCTTTTTCTTAGTTTAGTTGGTTGACCGTAGCCTTATATCTGGTAGTAAACACTGCCACCTCCATAACCGTGAAATGTGTCATTAAGTTCATAAAATCCAATAAGCACCACCCGCCTTACTATAGCCACTAAACAAACCTACACCTCCTCTAAAAAGGCCAAAACCTAATATAATTCTCACACAAAAATTGCCTCAATGAACATACTAGAGGATCTTGTGAAGTAATATTTATATAATCGGAAAATTATAGGTAGTGTATATTTCAACAAAATTTACCATCAAAAATTCGACAGAAAAAATAAATATTTAAAAAAATAAATAGCTTGGCTTTTATGTTGTGGTTATCATTGTATAGGAGTCAACACCTTGGCTGACCAGGGGTGATAGCGAGGAGTTACGATCCCTTGGGAAAAATCGAGAAAGACTTTCCGGTTGGAAACGATGATAATCCAGATTGCTTGACCAGCTGAACAAAGATTGTATTTTAATAAAAATGCAGGTATACGAGGTATACATTATATAAAAATATTTTGTATGATTGATGAACTTTTATTATAAATTGAGAAAAACAAAAAGGTAGTACATATTAGGGTCGGCTATATAATAAAATGGTATATAATATAATAAAAGGTAAGAGTCAAGCTTGACCAAACAGTATTACAAGGAAAAGGGGGCGTCTCGGCGCACCTTCTACTATATGCGATAACGGTTATTATAAGCCTTAATGCACAAATATATTGGACAGATTATGAAAATAATATATATATTTTTTTATTATTAAGAGAAAACAGTCGTCTGGAAAACCAGAGAACCTAAATCCCTGATGGAGCTTTCTTTGAGAGGGTTTTTTATACACAACAACGTGTTAATTGTCTGTCGGTGATCTTAACTATTACTAGTTACACAGGTCACCGACTTAATAATCAGTTTTTACCTTACAATACAGGAACCTGGATCGAGACGATCGATCGGGATTTTATTAATATTATTCCCGATCTCCCAGTCGTAATAACCGATCAAATCAATTTAAAAAATCTTGACTTAAGCGGGATTTGAACCAATGACCACAGTATTTGTAGCCACGCTTCTTATCCCCTGAGCTATTACGCTGGTAATATTTATATATAATGTTTATTTATTTATTTATTTACGCTCCGAGGAGCTTTTTTTTTATTTTAGAAAGGGTCATTGTTGATAGCGTTTTTTATACACAACAACGTGTTAATTGTCTGTCGGTGATCTTAACTATTGTTAGTTACATAGGTCACCGACAGAGCGGCTCTGCCCGACTTAATAATCGCCTCAGTATTTACCTTACAATCCAGGAAATCAGAGTAAACCTGGATCGAGACGATCGATCGGGATTCTATTAATAATATTCCCGATCTCCCAGTCGTAATCACCGATCAAATATAATAATATAAAAAAATATGCGAATTTGTTATTTTATATAATTATTATGTGTATTTTTTTCGTACATCTAGTTTAGTTAGTCAAAATATCCCAGAAAATAGAGACGCGAAGTATTTTAATGTTAAATAATATTTGATAATAAATCATGAAGAAAAACAATGAGCATTGTGTTGAATAGAGGATAGGAGTGAGGGTGGAAGCTCAATGGAGCAGTAGTATGGAACAGAACTACAGGGGCAGGTAATGGGTTCGAGACCGAGCCGAGCGGAAACAGTTTCATTTGGTAGCTAGACGATAATGTGGCAGGTAGCTCATGGTCAAATAAACCTTTCGATTATATTTCTTCGGTGAACAGAAAAACAAGATCTAATATATCCGGAACAAGGTAACGACATTTACTACGCCACCCCCTCACCAACCCCTAATATATTGTCATATTTCATATTTTTCAGACTACCGTGAAGATACATCCGATCAAATTATAACGATTTATTGTTATTGCAAAACAATTCATGCTTAATCAATAATTTGTAATAAAATAAATGAACCCATTTCTACATATTTTTAATGGAAAATTCCAGACTCTTTTATGATTAACATTGTGACATTCTCCGAAAATTATTTGAATTAAACGTGTTTACCATTTTTGTAAAAAAATCAAAATTCTCGTGTTGGTTTATTTGGGTCCAAAGAATTCTTAACAAAAACCCTTTTAATAATAATTTAATTATTTTAATGTAAAAATTAAAATACCAGTAGGTTTGATATAATATTGAGTAATAATGCCAACAGATAAAAACTATAATTGAAGACCTTGCAATAACAGTAGATATCCAACAATTTTCAAAATCATATTATTGCACAGTTATATTTTTATCTCTTGTTATCGGTAACATCAATATAATTTTTTAAAAAAACTTTCGAAAGAGGACAGATTTCGCATAAAACGAGTGAAGATACACCTTTTTAATATATAAATAATGGTATTTTTAGTCACTCAAAAAAGTTGATTCTTGTGACAACTATAATTTTTCCGCTAAAACCTTCAATTAATTATAATAATCAACATTATTTTATTTCATATACGGTGTTAAAAGATATTACACAGTCATGTATCTGTTATATTCTCATATCAATATCAATTTTATCACCATCCTGGTAATACCTACATCTTATCGAAAGCAAGGGAGAGAAGAACCTCGGCTAAGAGAGAAAAAAAGTTGCCAACGATTCTAAGTGTAAAACCTGGTACACAAAAGATGTTATAAAGACTTTTTAAAGAGAAAACTTCCATCGCCGGTAACACTTTTTTCGGGGGCCAAAAGTTCACCTTCCACCCCCCTTGCCGTGTGGCACGGGGGCGATAAAAAGGTAGTGAGAGAAAGAGAAAAAAATAAAAGAGATCAACGGCAATTCAGCAAGGAAGTTGCATTGTGAAATTTCTTCGAAAGCTGTAAAAGTGTCCTTAAAGTCGACATCATTAGTATCCTTACGTAAACGTGACTCCTTGATTGAAATTAAACGACCTTTTGGGGGAAATGACCCATTGCAAAACTTATGGAGGATTCTATGGTGTCTTATGCACTTTTCCACCTTCTTTATTATATCACTATACTACGATACTTAAATGTTTTTTTATTATTACTAAGTATATTCATTTTCACGAAAATATTAATCGTATCGTAAAATTAAAATAACTTAAAAATATCATTTTACTTATTTTATTATTAATAGAAGTGAGGCATAAATTTTATATATATGGTCTAGTGAATATACGATCATTAATATATACGTATCAAAATATGTTATAAGGTTTTGAAGTGGAAAGATATTTATAAATGTTCGCCTGTAACGACATTTAAAGCAGTTTAATAATTAAAAATATACAATCAACAATGCAGTAATAAAAATTAGAATAATATGAAGAAAATAATGATATTATAAGAAAATAAGAGCATAAAGAAGAATACCATTTAAAACTTGATACTATAGAAAATGGTGACCTACTCAAATAATAAAATATTTTTTTATAAAAATATACCAATCCACAAATCCGTATCAATATACCTAATATTATAGAATTATTTTTTAATTGATAAGTCAAAAGTATTCCAATATTTTTCTAAAAAATGTTACATTTTTAAAAATCTAGTATTATGTTTCAGTCGAATATTTTTTTATTGCGATTGGTTTAAGTCGTTCATATTGAGTGTTATTTTAAAATATATTCGGTCATTTTTAATATCCATATGTATAGCGATCCTGCAAAGATTAGATTTAACTGTCAGAATAGGCTTGGGGTGCACTTTCTTAATTTATTTTGGATGGGTCATTTGTTAGTTTTTCATTGGGTATAATTCAAAGGCTCAGAGGTTAATGTAAGGTTTGGAAGTCAATGTGATATTAAGTGTAATCCATAATGGGCCATTAGACGGTGTCTGGGGCAGCTTTCTTAGGGGCAATGGTCCACCACACCAATCCACTCAACTTTGACTTTGCTTTAAGACTTGATACAATCCCTTGTCTCTTCTTTACTCTAACCACCTTTAGAATTCTGCAGCAACTACCTTCAATTAGCAATATTGGCTCGGAATTAAATAAGTGTATACAGTTGCCCCCTAAAGTCTAAACAATGAGTGAAATGTGGCGATTACCTGAAAACGCATTCAGAAGATAGTGCAGAGAGGCATGGCGGTGGTCTCTGTAGCTCAGTGGTATAAGTCTGACGTGGAAATGGGAAAGTTGTGTCCGGATCAGGTTAAACGGATTATACCGGGTTCGAAACCGACACGTAAGGTGAGCTTAACTCAGCCACATTCTACCAAACACACACACACACATCTAAACTCACTCACATTTTATTCTTAAAATATCCAATTATATATGTTTTTCAATCTTAAATATTTTTAATGTGTCTTAATAATAATATATGTATGTATGCTTCAGTTAAAATGTAATTAAAATTCCATAAATCACAATGAGTAAGTTACCGACTAGGTTAGTCTACTTTTATTAACATGCAGATTACTCATTACGGTTATTGATCACACGGTAAACTTTAATATCATACAGTGTTACGATCTGACTAATCACAGCCGTATGTTATGTTAGTTATTTACTGATTATCATCACTGCGATTTGGGTTCGCCCGTAATACTCTAGTGGTACTGCAATGTCATATAATAAGTGGACCAATTAGATTCAATTTCAAATTCAAATTACTATTAATTATAACAAGACATTATTATTAGAAGGGATATATGTATTTCAAATTAGTGGTCAGATATCCCAAAATATTTATATACTAAATTAAAAATTAATTATATTTATATATAGATAAATAAATAACGCATAACCACTCTTCCTTGAACGAAATCACACACATTTAATTATAATGATAAGGTTATACATGGTGTTCATTTAATCCTTAATTATATTAAGTACCCAAAATTTATATGATTAGAAAAATTTAACAACTTTGAAATCATTCACTCGATTCAAATTTAGTTTTACCCTAACAAACTTTTGGGTTTGGATTTTTTTTCCATAATTTTTATTATTTAATATTAAGTACCTCTTATGTCAAAAATATTTATTGATTCTGTACACCTAAGTCTAATTGATAAGATGTTTTATATTATATGAATAATGTAAAATTCAAATTAAATAAATAAATTGTAATATTATCTACTGAGTGCATACAATTTAATCATTACATATTTATTTATTAATCAAATCAAAGTACAAATAATTTATCGTTTAGTAATCCCGTATATAATAATATATATAATTGTCTAAGTGTGTGTATGTTATATGTCTGTACGGATCCATCCCTCAACCATCAGTGTTACCAGATGGAAGAATAATATTTTATATATTAATTTACTACAATTAATACATATCTAAAATATTGAAGCGGGTAATTTAATAATAATAATATTAAAAATAGATATTTAATAATGCATAATAAATGTCAATTCTACTCGCTTTTTAAATATTGTTATGAGTGTTGTTATCATATGAAAACCGTATTAAATTATTTTATTTATAATTAACTTTGAAAATTCAAATATGTTCTGAATGAAAAAAATAAACAACTTTTTACCGGCCTATTAAAAAACTAAGCAGAACATCAAAAACATTAACAAATTGAATATTTCAATTAAAAAACCCTAGTAATATATAATTGTGGAACTATAAATTGGCACCTGCAGCAACCTCTTGTAGAATTAATAAATAGAGCACACCTCTAGAAGGTGGTCCAATTCATTAGAGGGTAAATCTATGTGCAAATATTCAAATCCCGACGACGGACCGGCCTAATTCCTCTATAATAAACAGCTTAAGGCGGTATGGAGTATTATTGAGTACCTGCCCCCAGGTCTCTCAACTTTATGATATTAATTCTAGGACCCGAGCCCACTAATCCAGCGCATTGTGCCTCCTGTAATGGATTTCAACCACCTGAAAGTGAAACTCAGTTTCAAGTTTCACCATTTAATTGTCCCTACTCTTGCCTTCAACACAGCTGTCACTTTGTACTGCCGATACCCTTACAATATTAATATAAATCATAGATTATTGATGTTGAATTTAAAATAATAATTTATTTTGACAAAATATACAGTATTATCAATGGGCATTCTGGAGGCCTTATCAATGTAATAAAAAAACAGCCTCGCCGAGACAGGGTTGATTTATTCCCTGCCGTGACCAGGATTCGAACCTGGGTTACCACGGCCACAACGTGGGGTCCTAACCACTAGACGATCACGGCTATCGAGGCGCTTGTTACAATCGGAGAGAGAAAATGTTATATCTGACAATTACTTAATATCGTGCTCCAGTTATCGAGTTACACTTTCACGTGAACACTCGACCGTGACAAGCCAAGATAATAATAAAAACAACAACATAAATTTACTTTATATATTTATCAACATACTGAATTTTATTGAGTCATTAATTATTTTATTGAATTGGGTGTAATTTTTACACGACTGTATTGTTTTTTTAAAGTACAAATGTGTTTTTGCTTTCAACGTGAGAATGATATATGTTATACTAAGGTAATTTTAATTGAAATTTTCAATTTGTGAATATATTTTTTGTTCAGCTTGGTTTTTTAATAGGACGGTAATGAGTTGTTATTTTTTCATTCAGAAGAAGTTTGAATTTTCAAAGTAAATTATGAATAAAATAATTCGATACGGTTTTCATATGATGACAACATTCATCACAATATTTTAGCGAGTCTCCCGATTTATACTGTTTAATATAATAATTTATACTATTAAATATCTCTAATAATATTTTGAAATTAATTTAATATTATTATAATTAATATACCTGTTTCGAGATTTTAGATCTAAGATTGTAGTAAAATAAATATATAAAATATTATTCTTCGATCTGGTAACACTGATGGTTGAGGGATCTGTTGGTACATACATATAACATACACAAACCTTAGACAATTATATTTTTTTAATAAGAAGGGGCATCACAATTTTATATTTTTCTAAGCTAAAGAGTCTATTCGCATTTAAAGAGTCGCGTACCGTCCACGTAGCGGCGTTGTACCGGTTAAGACCCGGCTCCGTTGACAAAGAAAAGTGACAGACATAGACGCTGTGTTAAATCGTATCCAGAAGATGATGAAAGATGGGCCTAAGTATAAATTAAATAGATTTGGCATAAGATTCAATATTAAAAAGACAAAAACTTGTACAATTCCTGTTAAAAAAATGTTTTTCATTTGAGTCATGTCAAAAAAAACTAAATATGAATCGAGGAAACGTAAATTCATTTTACCAATGAACTTCAAAAATTGATATCATTAGAAAATTAAGAAATCGTTGAAATAATTCATTCAATTCAAATTTTATTTTACCCAAACAAACTGTTAATTAGTTTAAACCTTTATATTTTGTAAGTATTTTTGTTAATGTTGAATATATTGTTGTTTGAATTTGTTAATGTGAATTGCTATGAAATATGTAACCTTATTTGACATAATACATTAAAAGTTGTAGGTACTCTTTTTTATAATTGTAAAATAAATGTCAAACTATAAGCCGCAAAACACGTTAGGACACAAAACTATAATAACACTGATCAAAGCTGTTTGCGATAAAAAAATTGATTTGCTCTACAAACATAAGAAACGAAGAGTGCACATATATGTGGATATTTATCCCATACTTTAATTTTATATTATAACCTACTATAATATAAATTTCTCATGTTGGTTATAGTTAGTTAAAGATTTATATACTGTTTACACTTTTTGTCTAATTTCTGATGTATTATATTATCAATAAATATAAACTCAATAAAGAAATTGTAATACACATATGATTTTTATAAATCTGACATTGAATTCCATGCATATTATTTTGAAAAAAGATTGAAGCACAAGTTTTATTTTCCGCCAGTTTCCTATTCCAAACAAAGCTATTCGTTGCTTAATTATATTGACCAGTTGCATTGAGTGACTTAAAGTTATCTTATTTAAGCTGCATCTTGTGGTGATCACCTAGAATGTCCCTCGAATAAGTACCAAGGTGTAATCTTGAAGATTACAGCTTCTTCGAAGAGGATCTTCAAGAGACAAGTTGAGATTCAATGAACTCGCCATAATTGCCTGTCTTAGTGCACACTACAGACCACTGAATACTAACATTTATATCTTAATACCACCAACACAACCACTGCAACAAATTACCCAGTTACGAGTAAATACAACATTGAAATGTGTATTTTGCTTAGTTTGCAAATTCATGATTGTGAAGGCTCAGGAATCGAGATAGATAGGATTTGGTCGAAGATTAGAGGTATGGAATAATATGTTAGCAGAAAGGGCAAGGTAAGGCCAAAAGGCCATCTTAGAGTTAGGATTACCAACTTGGCGATTGCGGCATCCTTCAATACCCAAAATACCTTAACTCTGGATTAACCAAAATAAACGACTGTCCAAATCAAGCCCTTAAATTCAATAATGTATAATGGCATACATTTGTTATCACTGGAAGTCGGTTAAGCTCAATTTGTATAGCGGACACAGTAAATTACATGCAAAATGATCGAGTCTCAAGATAGCAAATTGAAAATAAAAAATACGCAAGTCTATGTCTATTGACGTCTTTACAGGTCAACAATGAATTTCGTTGTGGGGCTTTCGTGTTAATTAATAATATAGATAAATATTTCACGATTTAACAGCACGTGTTGTTTTGTATGTATATAAAAAATTGGAACATAGCATTTTTTGGTGCAATTTGGTGCCAGAAATTTTCATAATAACAGTAGACACATTTCTTTGAGGAAAAGCATTTTTTTTTAAATAAATATACATACATATTACAAATTATTAATTAAGTTACCCATGATATCAGACTGTGATTATAAATACACATTTGGTACATAAATTTAAGTCAATATCGTACGAATACTTATATTTTTTGTCAAATAGATGTAACTCTAGCTTATAGAATTAATTTTAAAGTTATAAATAAACAAAGTTACATGAACAGGAAGTCTCTTCATTTCATAATGTTTAGGAGAAATAAAAATTAAATATACATTCAAATGCACATAAATTGTTATATGTACAGTTAATTCAATTTGTCTTCAACATATTTGCGTGCATGTGCGTAAATTATTAGTTCTAAAATAATAATTTCAGGTATCTAAAAAAACACATCAACCATTCCGAAAAGAGACGTGTTTACAGACATGAGTCTGGCGGAAATTCCTAAGTCTTGTAAGTAAAGCCGAAATATCGGATTCTAAACATATTAAAAGTTTTTATTTGACGTTGTTCTTTATGCCGGATTGCTGTAGCCGCTTCATCATGAATTAATTTACGACCGACAAACAAATTGAAATTGCGTATAAAAGTGAATCTGGACATTTTTATTGCTAAGAAAAACTTTGTGCGGGGCGTGAATTCAGAAAAAAATATAACGACCGTGCTTTGCTTGATGAAAATTAAAAATACCTGAAAGATTTTTCTTGGCTCAAATGCATGATTAGATCACGGACAGTACGATATTCGGATAATTATAATTGAAATGTATACTCTCTTTGCTCTCTAGTCACAATATCATTAAGTTTTATACAAACCTACTACAAAATAAATAAAGGTTACCTATAACCTAAACTAGTATTCTAAAAGACTTAAATTTTCAAGATTTCAGTGTAAAAATATACCTACAACAAATAGTGAGAAGGTAATCTTACAAAAGAATATCCCAAATATTAAAAAAAAACACTCACACATCATATTTAAAACAAAAACATGACCACTAACTAAAATATAGCTTGTAACTTGAAATATATTAATATATAAATAGAAACGAATCATTTCAAGTTGTAAAACTACAAAAAATACATATTTAAAGAAAATACAATTTTAAATATTCATTCGATGAATTATGAATCCCTTTTTATGTTCAAACTGACAGTTACAATACTTCAATAAGTTGATCAAGATTTAACTAGAAATTGTACTCTTAAATCTAATCCTTTCATTCAAATATTAATAATATTTATTTCTTTATCTTATATTCTATTAAATTCATCTGGACTTTACTAGATTCTGGGTTTTATCATACGGTTTATAAGTTTTTATAAAGTACTTAAATGGCAATTATATGGAATTTATTGGCCTACTTGAAAATTTGTCAAATTTAATGTTTTCATCTAAATAAATGTTTTTTAATCATTTATTTACTATGATTTGTCTCCCTTATAAATCAATTATAAAACTAAAAACATTTATAAACGTCATAATTAATTATAATCATGATCATATTCAGACGTTGGCTCTCCATCGCGTTTCTTTAACGTGATGTCTTCTACACAAAATATTTTAAATAATATTTTAATGATGATTTAAAAAATGTTCTATTTACCACGTAAACACTCAGTTTGAGGTTGAAAGTAACCATAAAATTCTCGAGCAAACTTTATTATATTGAACCGACTGCCGTGCATAAAATGAGAAATATGCTTATTAAGTGCGCCATAACAATAAAGAAGACGTCAAAGAGTGTTACGTCGTGAATAAAAAAGTATATTCAATTTGTAAATATAATAAAGCAACATTTTGATTTATCGTAGACGATGTCACGTATTTGCTGATTGAGAATTTTTATAGCCACACCTAAACCCATTCATTATGACACTCGTTACGCTCAAACGCCACAATCGCGCTATTGCCAACTAATTTCACTCTCCTGAAATTATTCATACATAATATCAAAAGATATTTTGATGAAGCTAAAAAAACCACACCGGCTTGGATGTTCCCAGGCGATATTTTAAAACTATTTAAAAATTATATGTGTGTGGTTGTTGTACGTCGCGACGCTTCTATATTTGCAAGTATGACACCATAAACAATATACCTCATTTACGGATACTAAAACATACTTTCAATTCCATTGTGTAAATCAGTATTATATTAAATTGTACATATTTTATTTAATATTGTATTGAACAATTTATAAACATTACCTTCCCATAACTAAAATTTGAATATATCCCTCATGCTTGATGTGAATCAATCAAATTGATTTATTTTCATACAAACTGTAGTCGAAATCCCTGTTTAGTTTCCAAACTTTACGCATTTGTGTGCATGGAAAAGAGATTGACCAACCATAAATGCAAAATTCAATATTCACACCAAATCTATAAACTATGTCGCAAATATACAATAAAATATCAAAAATATATACAATAAAATACTCATTCTAAAGTTGTAATGTAACAACAGTTCTTAATAGGTAATTTTTTAAGTGATAATTAACAATCAAAAATAAACCTTGTCCTAACTAATGTCGTTTTTAATAATATTTGATAAAAATAAACACTCAGTTAGAAATGCCTACGGGATCAAAAATCAATCTTGCTCAAATAAAACCAACCTAATAACTCAGGGAATAATGCGCTTGGCTACAAATACTATGGTCATGGGTTCAAATCCCACTAAAAGTTAAAAAAAAAAAATTATTCGATCGGTTATGATGACTGAGGTATCGGGAAAAATATTAATAAAATCCAATCGATCGTCTTGATCCAGGTTAACTCTGATTTTCTGGATTGTAAGGTAAATACTGATTATTAAGTCGCTGACCTGGGTAACTAGTAATAGTTAAGATCATCGACAGACAATTATTTCACAAAAAAACAACCGTCTCAAAATGGCGGATATAAATAAATCATATTATAGTGTGGTTTTTTCTTTCATTTAAATTTAATGATGTGCGGTTCGATTATGCATAACGCTTTGTAAAGGTTTTTACTTATAAGAAAGCATCTGTACCCTCGATTGAATATTATTTATAAAATAAAAGGGGAACAACATTGTGCATAATTTCATGCATGCATACATTGTTCAAATTAGTAAGTGTACATAAATTGAAAATGAAGTTAAAGTAACAAAGAGGCCAAGTACCAAGGCATGCCAATATACCAACCGTAAACTGGACGAATGGGTTTCCAATTACAAACACTTGCAAATCGTTCTTGGCTTACAGACACACAAATATAACAATTTTATGTAGTTTTGCAATACAAAGATAAATACGAGTAGACGCTTAACGAATTTTTAACGACTTCAGGTAGAGCTTTTCACCACTTGCTTCTTTCAGCGCTTGCTATATTACAGTCGAACTGATCTTGGCACATCCCATCTCTTTCAAATACTATTTGACCATATTATTCAAGCACATATTATACTACATTTAAAACAAAAAAAAATCATTGTGAATTTAACAATCTATCATTGAGTGGAACGTTAAAATTCTTCCACTTAACATAGATAAAGGTAGATCATTTTAACGTTGATATCATAATATCATGGAGCATTATAGAATATTTCATTTATATAAAGGTTTCAATCGATGAGTTTTTGATTGATTTTATAATGTGTGTGTACGGTGTTTTTATAAGATTACTCCACTCAATGATAGATTGTTAAAGTCATAGTCTGTAATAAATAAATTAATAATTTTATCTGACCATGAATTTGGAATTCTATCATAAATTAGGAGATTTGTTTATACAAAAGCCTTAAATTGATTAAACCAAAATTAATTCTGTAATATTCCTACACTTTCACCAGTTTGAAGTTAAATTATACAAAGTGTCTTTGTGTTACCTTAAAATATATTAAGATGATATAAAGCATAGCTGTAATAATTATTAATATTATTGAATGATTTATATCCAAAAAATATGAAATCTCTTCTCTAATATAACTAACTCTATAACATAATAATGAAATGAAAGATGCAAATTTCTACTATAAAAAAATATTTTGACTGACACTTAAAAAAAATCATTTAGGTATTGTAGAACTTTCATTTCATTCATTAATTAATTAATGGTTATACATATTTTTTATCATCTTTTTCCCCTAAAATGTTTTAAGATAACAAAAATGCTAGTTGTTTATGTGTTTTATAACTCTATAACAACTATCTAAAGGTATCATAATATTTTTATCTTGTATAATCTTAAAATGTCGTTGGTCGATTTAAAATATATTAAGATCAATATCAACGTAACTTCTGCAGCGCTTTTCCACAATTTGACTAATTTGTCTCACCATAACGGACCACCTTCAATTTAATTTAATACGTGAATTTTTCAATTGTTTTTATTTTTTCTGTTTAGAATGGCGCTAAGGAAGTGAACAAAAAGTGTTGTCAGAAGAGGTGGGCGTACCTGTGCGTAACAATTAGCGGCTCTTCTCTGTCAACGTTGAAGGTGATAACATCTTGAATTTTCCACCATCATCTCATTTTCATAATGTAATTTACCTGAAACAAAAATAACACAAGAAAATTAATGTTTCTCACGTGTATTGTAAATCAGCCAAGACACAAAGTGTTTCTTTGAAAAATCTTAAATACGTCATTGTGAAAATAAGTTTTATAATAAAACTAAGTAGGTGGCGAAATTGATTGGTTAGTGAAAGATTTATTGGATGACAAATATGAGTGAAGACGAAATGTTACTTACATTTTAAACGAAATAAAAAGGCATTTGTATTCACTTATTGGGATTAAATTGAATCTTTATGGTTTTCAAAATACCTGCACGATACAATATATGAATGTTTGTTACTTGGTGTTCTAGGAAAAGAAATTTACAATGGGGACACTTTGCAATTTATATGTCTGCATATTCGCTAACCTGACTACAACAGACCCTTACTTACTACGTCTCTTTTCACTACGTGACTAGAGATTATTTTTACAGAATATATAAAAATTGGTACCTACGTTATTAGAGAAAAATATACTGAAAATATGTTAAACGGCTGAGAACTTCAGACATTAAATTTTTTTTTTCATAAAATAACCTCAAGATTACATAAAATTAAAGAGTTAGTTATGAATTTGAGTAATAGAAATCAACATGAATTGTTTCAATTTATACAAAATTTACCATGTGAAAAAATATAAAGACTGCCTTTAAAATCTCGTAATTAAATTTAAGCCATGTACACTTTCAAGTTTTAATTTATTTGAGTTTAATTACCTGGATATAATTTGAAATCAAATCTGAAGGTCCTAGACAATAAATATAATATAAGGTATGTGTTGGCCAATTAGTTTATAATTTTTCAATTGAATATTATCATTATAAAAAAGTATGTTTAAAACTCTAAAGATCAATTTTGCTTAACATACAATTTAAAATATTATAATTAAGCCAACTGATAGTAACTTGTTATTCATACAATGTCTTATATCAATGGAATGTATATTAAAATATGAGCATAGGGATCTTTGCCAAGCAATTAGCGTAAACTAAACGAGACTATGGTAAAGCATTAATATTCAAAACAGGTAAAAGAGTTCTAATTTGTTTCGTGCAATTGTCACCGTCTTTGCGTCTGGACTTTGAAAATAACCTGCAAAGGAAGGAAAGGAACTCGGTATCGTGATACTAATGATAATGGGGCCATCTTTTATTACAACTATAACCATAAAGAGAGACAATAATGTCACTATGAAGACGTGGAGAATATCCTAATTTTAACATCAACCCGATTTGTTTCCCATGAGACTTTTTAATGTAACGAAAAAAATGAGCCCAAACAGTTTTCACAAAAGTATGTGTTTTCAGATAAAAAATATTTAGTAAAGAAATTGCATTTCCTAATTTTAAATTCAGCTTATAATAAGCTAAAAGGTTTTCAGCTTCCCAAGAAAGTCATGTAGTATATTCTAATCTCGGTATGAAAGGTAGTGGAGCTAGATAATTTCCCCAATTGAATTAAAAATTCCATTTTAGGCAGGGAAACCAGCAACCCACCTGTACAGTGTTCCTTTATTACAGTACAAAAAAATAATTACTAAATAAATAGTACTTATTTTAATCAAACAATGCATTTTTTATATACTTTTTTAATTGATTGATCGTGGATCAAATGCAGGATTCAAACCTTTCACCAAAAAGACAGAACAAACAAGAACATACAGGTTCAGATCCTGTACCAGGTATTGGTATCTATAATGAGATGATTGTTTAAATTTGACACATTTTTCTGTATTTGTTAGGATTTATAAGGATGCACCAGTTAAATTAAAAAAGGAACTGTAGTCTCAAATCAGAACAGTTTATATCGAGGGTATACTATTTATATTAGATGCTCTCTTTGTGTAATGAGGTTAACTATTTATAAGTTATTGTATTTGAAATAAATAAATATATTAGATTTAAGAAACAAGATAGTTTAATAAATTAAAACTCTCTTCTAATATACAACTCTCTTCTATATACAAAAACATATACAAATGCATCCCTAACTCATAATCGTCAAAATATGACTTAGCATAATATTATATTATATATCCAAGAAAAAGAAATGAATAAATTCTTCATGTTTTCTTTTGGTTTATGGGTTTTCAAATTTCATATTTTCTACATTATTATTGCTACTTTAAAAATTACATTTCTCCAGCGATACGACAGTAGATTTGTATTAATTTATTTGAATTTAACTGATTGATACTCTGTTTAACTTTTCTAGTTACACAAACTTACCAAAGACTAGTCTTAATATTCATTTTAAAATCTTAAAAATCAGAATAAATATTTAATGAAATTATATTATTATTGTTATTCAATCGCGAATGATACGAACCAAT
Source organism: Agraylea sexmaculata (assembly GCA_022606485.1). NCBI lineage: Eukaryota > Metazoa > Arthropoda > Insecta > Trichoptera > Hydroptilidae > Agraylea > Agraylea sexmaculata. The sequence goes on from JAGTTH010004739.1 coordinate 49,022, forward strand.
TTCCACACGATGCTGAAATACTCAACATAATTATTTTCGATGAATCTATGAACTATTATTTTAAATTTAATTTATATATTTTTCCTCGTCTGGTGTGGATAAAATTAGATGTGAAGTGAGTGAATTTTTTTTCCCTAAAAATAGATGATACGACTAAGTGCGTTTTGTCAGTAGAAGTAAAAAAACATATACAAATGCATCCCTAAATCAAAATCGTCAAAATATGACTTTGTGCATTTAAGCAGTATACCCTCGATATAACCCCAGTCTTACTACTCAACTTTATAAGAACCTCTTGAATTTTACTAACTATGTTATTTCTACTGTGGTTGAAATAGACTTTGATGTTAAAATTTCGAGTGAGCGGGTTTTGGTGAAAAATTAATTACGGCAGGCAATCAAGCGCTTCCGTACGAAAAAGTGTAGGCAAGCTCAAACTTACCAGATTACATTACAACCAGAGATGCGTTTCCGCCACAAGTTTTCAGCGACAAACAAGTTTTAAAATTTAGTACCAGACCTGAGAGCAAAGTGCCCACATTTCGGTGGTACCTCCAAGGTAAGGAGTTAAATTAAATTATGCCCATTGATAGCATCAGTAAAGCCAACCCTCGCCGCCTGCAACTTTACTCACCCTCTTCATTCTTACCTCTCTGCCATCTCGAAAAATGGACTTTTTAATTTTCATCATAACGATTTCAGGTGAAATTAAGTGCCTTTCGGACGTCTCGATGCTGACATCTGTGCTTTTTGACAGACTTTAATGGCCAGCTAGAAAATTATCGCGAATTCAATTCTCCGACTCGAGCTTAATTTGCTACCAAAATTACCTCACACAAAAAATACTTCATTCTATATTATTATTTAAACTTTCTTAATAGTGGTTTTTAGTAAAATATAAAAGTGTAAATTAAAAATATATTTCTTTAAATTATAGAATTCTCCCAAGAAATGAATCTTTAATATAAAATCAATTTAAAGTTAAATATATACATGTAAATGAAAGAAACAAGTAAAACGTCGATCCTAACATCAAAATTTAAAATACACTCGAAGAATGTAAAGAAAACTAATTAAAAATACTAGTCGTAAGAACATAGTGAACATTTATAAAATTATTTTTATATATTATTATTTAGTCACAAATTAGAATTGATTAATTTTTACAGTAGATTTAAGAATTTTTTCAGGAACAGAAAATTTATTTCAACAATACTTGTCCATTTCATTAATAATAAATTGATTTTATTTGATGCTTTGGTGAATACATGTTTAAAGGCATCAGGTAATTATACTAATCATATATTTATCATCAATCATATAATCGGGAATATATGTGAAAATATATGCAAATTGTATACAAAATGAAAGTTGTACTCCTTGTACCAATATCGATGTGTATTTTTTATGTTTTATAAACCCGCATTAATCGTTTATTAGATACAACACACTACATAAGAGCCATAATAAGGTTCACATCTATCGTTTAGTTAGTAAACATTCAATAAATACGGATTATGTGAAAATATATACAATATTGTATACAGAATGAAAGTTGTACTCTTTTGTATTTTCCCAATGATTAGAATTGTTTAATTATATTTTTTCAATACAAGAGACAAAAATAAAAATGATACATCATGTAATATAATATATTACGGGATATAAAAACAGGGTAAAATTTCCACGTTATTTTTTTCGAATAAAAGCAAAAGAAAACAAGCCATTAGCGGGTTTTCTTGGATCTTAAAAATTAATATCTTGGTCGGGTAACCTGCGATCGGCCACCAATAAATAAGAAGAGTCTGGGTTTATCTCCCTGTAGAGGTTGCCGCCCTTGTATAAATAACAGCCTCCTCTTTCTACAAAGGTCGACTTTTGAATTATTACACCACACAACATCATAACTACACCTTCCATACTTTTTACAAAACAATCTTGCTTACTTTAAAAACAAGCAAAGTTATGTAATTTTAGCATGCGTTTCAATGGATTATTTGTGTTATATATCAAGAAGATCTGTATCTTGGAAGGAAGTAGGGTGTAAAAAATAGTCGAAGGCAATGACAGGAAGAAGGTCGTTCATAGTAGATTTTCTTCCGATGTCATAGATATGGTCCAGCCCGATCCAGAAAAAAAGACGATTGTCCATATCCGGAGGAAGACTCCCTATGTCTCCCATACCACACTCACAGCTGGTCACCGACTAATTTACAAGATAATATTTCAAATAAAACTATTATAAAACACTGTATAAAATAGGATAATCCTATAAAAGTAGGTATATTTCAAATTGGTATTCATAAAATAACTTATTATATTATGTGCACCCTTTCATCTCCTTCATAGATTTTTTGAATATGATATTATAATTTCGAATAAAACCTCGTTTAATAAATACTTAATAAAATTAAAAGCCAACTCATGGGTTCAAATTTTAAATACTATTGAGCTTTAATATTAATCAAGAAATTTGGAATATGTCAAAAATCATCATCATCATCATAAGCACTCCAGTTCAGTGATGAACCAAGGCTTCGCGCACCAGCATCTTCCACTTATTTCTATTGGAGGCCGCGCTCCTCCAGTTAGATGTTTAAAAAATAGCTTAATTATATAATGTATTATACTATATATTTAATTTTGGACATAACTTATTTATAATCTCACATAGCCATTTTTAATATTTTTTTATATTATTTGTTACTATGATCTTCATAATGGATATTCGATGGGTAAGTAACAAAAAA
>JAGTTH010004740.1:0-17292 GCA_022606485.1 Agraylea sexmaculata
TACTTCTTTATAAATCGATTATCAGACCGATTCTCTTGTATGGATGCCCAGCTTGGTCTACTGCGGCACAAATCCATATCAATAAAATTCAAATTGTCAAAAACAAGTGTCTTAAGATGGCCTTAGATCTTGAAACTGGCACATTTCTTAAAGAAGTCCACGAGGACATTAAGTTAAAAATGATAAAAGCAAATATCGCAGATTTGAGTAAAAAACATTACACTAAAACGACTAACATCCCGACTAACCCAATCATAAGACATGTAAATAAAACCAAATATGCCTCTAGGAAACGTAAGTTCATTTTACCAATGAACTTCCAAAACTGATATTATTTTAAAAATAAAATAAAATTTCCAATAATCCACTCAACTCAAATTTGGTTTTACCCAAACAAATTATTATTTAGTTTTTAAGAATTATATATTTTGTAACTGTTTTATTCATATTGTTTTTATCGTTGTTATTATTTATTAATCTTCAAATTTGTAAATGGGTTTTATTTTTTTCCCCATTCTTTCTATAATTTAATACTATTACTCATGTCAAATTTAAATAAAACATTCTCATGTTAGTTATAGGTAAAAAGATGTAAACACTCTGTACACCTAAGTATATTTCCAAAGATGTATTGTTCTATCAATCACTGTAAAAACTTATGCATAATAAAGAAATTGTAATAATAATAAGTCAAATTTATATTTTCAGTTCTGATAGTTATTTATTATAATTGTGTTGTATTTAAAAGATAAAATAAGTCATTGATTTATACCACATTGTGAATTAGTTGTGTTAAGACTTTCTTTTTCACTAATTCGCCATTATCTCAAAACTATGAAATATAACTTTGTGCATTTTGCCAGTATACCCTTGATATTCGTTTTATTACTGTAGCTAAAAAGCTCATTTAAACTATTTATATATATATATATATTAAGCCATTTCTTAACAGGTGTACTATTGATCTCCTTCTCAATTTCTCTAAATTATAGTGATTGTACAAAAATTCTGAAATTTGACTATAGAGTTAAGTAGCTCACTGTTTGAAAAATTTTTTATTTATTTATTTACTGATAATATGATTATTGGGGCTAAATGAATAGAAGACCTAATCATAATGATTTCAAATTAACTATTATTGTTTGGTATTATTTAAGTGATTGCCATAAACAAGTTATTATGCTATTAAGTTATTTCTCGATATATGCTCTTATCGGTTTTACTGACTAATAATTCTTCATAATAAATTTTCACTATCAAACTATCGAAGTATGAAAAGATTGAATAAACGCACAGATTCTAAAAAGTCTGTTTATCGGGCTATCTTTTATATTCTGTAATGGATAATTTTTATATCGTAACAATCAAAATGTAAAATAACATAATTGAAAGATGTCTTGATTGCATTGAGTATTATTTGAACCCCGCCACTGTTGCTCTGAGCTGAAATATTTCCAGGGTGGCGGTGCATGGCCACAAGGGGGTGGTTTTCAGGGTGTTTGGTGGTGGTTAGTGGGTGAATTTCTTTTCGGCAATTTACCACCAAACAGATAATAAAATGTCCCTAATGCTGCAGTGCCGAGGAGGGCGGCTCTTTAAATTTAAAATACTGCCTTAACCAATGCAATCCGACCACAACTAGACATTAATTTGTTGAATGAACATGCAATTACAAAAATATAATATCGGATAATTATTAAAACGATACCCAAAAAATATTTTATTGTTTGTATACGTTCTATGGGTTTTTATTTTGTTTTGATAAGGATCAATATATCGTCGGTTAAGAAAAGAAAAGTTACGCTTCTTAAAATTATCATATTTAACAGTTTAAAGTTTCTTATAAATTTAAAAACGATTTGTCTTCAAATCTTTGATATTTGCATATACATAAGTGTGATACGCCAATTTGAAGCTATTTATTTGATAAAAAAATATCAATAATTTATTAAAAACAAGACACTTCTAGCACAAAGTATTAACTTTCTTCATAAAAAAATATTTTTTCTAAACACTATATTTTTAAACTTTATAATGTCATTTGCTTACATAAAATTATTGATGATTTTCCTAATAATAATCTCATTGTGTAAAAATTTGGAGAAATGTCACTTTTCTTTTTAACCGACGATATTTAATTTTAATATGCATAATTCTGGAAATCAGAGAATGCTTGGGTGAAAAGATTAATGGTTTTACTCATATAATAATATTTATCACAATTAAATTATTTTATAATTTAAATATTCTTCGTCTTTTGATATATACTATTAAATTAAAAAAATAAAACTATTAAATTAAAAAAATAAAACTATTAAATTAAAAAAATAAAACTATTAAATTAAAAAAATAAAACTATTAAATTAAAAAAATAAAACTATTAAATTAAAAAAATATAAATGATTTGCCTTCTAAAATTCGATTAAATTAAAATAAAAGACTTGTGCTCTATTGTTTTTTTTTAAATTAAATTAAATTGTATGGTGACAGAATAGTATTCGACTTATTTGGGTATTGTAGCTGGGTGGTAAGGTATCAGGGATTATTATTCTAAAAGCCATTATCGCTCTTCTGCTAAAAATGCATGGTGGGATTTACTTCGATAGATTCGTTTCTTCGATATGCCATAATGGAACTTACTTAGAGACTATCTCCAAGATGTATAACTTTATACTAAACACTCTCTTTATCTTCTAATTAGAATGAGTGCCATGGGAAAAGGACAATTTTCCAATCACTTGCGTTTGTTTTTTTTTTCATATATTATATTGATTTTAAATAAATACACAGTTGATGCAAAAAACATTCGGCTTTTTGGAGGATTAGAATGGTTAGAACTGGTTTATGGTGTTATATAAAAAGCACAGACGTAGCTTTGTTTTGTGTTCGTCACAAAAAGTGTCCGTTATTGATTTTCAATTTCCGCAAAAGCGGCTCCTAAAGCGGGTCACAACATCCAGGGATGGAAAAGACTCAACGAACTACTGCCGAAACCACCCCCAACCCCCAACGGTGAACCTGTCTCTCATCTGAGGCATCCGTCAATGAAAATTTACTATGCGTTGTTTGTAAATAAAAATCCCGGGATATTGAAAATTCAAATTCGGGTGTTGGAGTGTACGATATATGTATGCATGCATGGCTTTGGTACACGTTTACTTTAATACATAATTCACAAATAATGATGGTAGTTGTGTTGGTAGTCCTTCCTTCTACCACATATATATATATATAGAACAGGAGGTGTAGCTCCCCCGTCCCGCGGTCATTAGGGCCCCCGGAGCCCCCTGTCTCCGCCGTAGTAGAGGCGGCGCCCCCTAAAGGAAAAAATAATACTTCCACAGAATACCGAGGAGAGACCGAAAGACAGGACGGCTGTGAAAAAATACCGAGCCGAGAGAGAGAGAGAGCGAGAAATTGAAAAAAATATACACACACAAGAAACGGACTGAAAAAATCGAACCTTGAATTTCATGAAACGAGGTCGATTCTCCCCCGAGACTCAATTTTAAATATCATATCGATTTCGAATAGTTTGAGTGCAATTTTATAATCTTAAAACATATCAGACTCGCAAATTTAACCTATAAAGGAAACAAGCCATATTGTTTTATTTTTATTTTTAAATAATTATATTCCGTATATTCGACAATGGCAAAAGCTGCAGACGTTGGAAGTTGAACATTTTTATGGACACAAATGGCATTCTTCGTGTTCAAGAAACTCCCACACAATGACAATAAAACTTTACCACCAAACAATACATACATACAATATTATATATATATATATATATATATATATATATAACAATAAGTTTGAAAATGAAAAATTTATTTGATTGGTTATTACGACTACGATCACCGACAGACAATGAATTAACACGTTGTTGTAACTAAATATTCATACTAAAATTACCGTGTATTAATTGATCAAGGTATTCTTATATTGTTTTGAGTAATTTTGCTGCTTTCATAACGTTTAAAGATATAAAATGCAAAGCTAGCATATGCGGGCGACACTTTAAGGGTGGTTTTAATAATAGATATATTTTTTTTGCGGTCGGAGGCAACTTATTAGCATAAAACTATGATTAAATTACACCCCAGTCCTGAATGGTTTTCGATGAAAAAATCGTGTTATATATATTTTTTCATTTATGATAAATTACAAGTTTATCAGTAAAATTTATCTTCAGCTAATCTCAAGCACTACTTCCAATTTTTCACTTTTAACCTTATTTAATTCTGCTAGTCAATAAATTATATGTATTACTAAATAATTATGGAAATTGTTTAATCGCCCCTGTTTACCCTTTAATGAAACAGGTACCTGATAAGCCTTCATAAATAGGGAAAGGTGTTAAAGTGTTAAATTAAGAACAAAGAGCAAAAAAAAAAAAAAATATTTAGATTTAAGATTCTTATATCACAAAAACTATACGAAATAATGTAAGAAGCACACATTTGAGCGAAAGCGTGACGTGTATTTTATTTTGGTAGAAAGTACCCCTTACAGATCAATCAATTGATGTTAGTTTTAGTGACCTTTAGTTAAATTTACTTGGACTAAATGGAAGTTTGAATCATTATAACATCAGTTTCATCTTTTTTATAATTTTCAGTCTTGTGAACTAGTAAACTTTCTGTGAAATGAGCTCTCTAGACCAAAATAATTTTCATATGATACGATTGTAATTAAAATGAAATAAATACTTAAACTTGTTTAAACAATCTCACTTTTCGAATTACTTTAAATTGTCTATTAATCTATAAATATATATAAGTATGATTGTGTTTAAAATTGATTGAAATACGTGTATTTAGATGACACAATCTAAATACACGTATTTCTCGATCATAATCGTAATGCACATGACGTGTGTGCGGCCATTTTGATTGTCGTCATACAAGATGGCCGCCATATCTACACGAATCTCACGATGGCAACACTCACGTACAGAAGGCGTCATGTATGTAATTCAAGTAATTGCAGTGAATTGCACGCGAACAAATTGCCGTAATTGAACTATGAATTTCACGTGTGGTTGTGTGTCGGTGTTGCCAGTGCACTTTAATAGACCTACTATTATACACTATTAGAATAATCACTCAATATACTGAAAATTATAGCCCCACAGCTTATTATGTAAATACTTAAACTGAAATACTTATATCCTAAAAAAGTAGACTGAAATTTTTTATGTAAATTATATGAATAAATTGTACACTAGATTACTTTTATTGAAAATTCTTATACCTACTTTTGACACTTCTTTTTATACTTTCATTTGATTATCCGAATTTATTGCTGAATCCCAAAAAGTCTTAAGTATCCCCATCTTTCCATATAAAAAACTGTTTCCCCTTTACATTATATTTGTTAAAAAATACTTTGCCATTTTAAAACAACTCATATTTCAATTGGTCGGTAAAACAAAAACGTATAAATAAAAAAATAATTTTCATGCAAACATATGATATGATAATATTTATGTTAGTCAAATAAATCGCATTCATTTTCATTTATATAATATATTAAGAGCTAAGCTTATTTATATAAAACACAGTTAATTAAATTGTAAAAATATTATACTATAATTTGATTGATTAATCACCACAGTTTTCACTTTTATGAAATAGATAATCAATAATAATTGATTTAGGTAAATTATGTATAAATTAATATTTGTCAATATAGTATTAGAATTAAGAACAAAACTAATGAACTAAGCTTGCATTTAATATAAAAATCATTTGAAAAATGTGTTTTTTTAGTACTTTTTTTTGTAAACGTTTCTGTGGGTGTACAAATTTCCCCTTTGCTAGATTTTTATACAACTTTTGTTGTGCAATTTTTATCAAATTTACTTCAAACAACAGACAAATGGCAATTACGTTGTTGTTTTACTGACCCTTGGATATGTAATAGAAATTTTAACAAGCATTAAATACGTCAACAATATAAATAATATGAAAAATTGGAGGAAAAGCCTTACCATGTACACTATTCAAAAAATAATGAAATACGCACCATCTTTGTTCGTGCTTCCAAATCGAATACTTTGTTCCTCTTCCAAAATAATCATAAAAAAACGGAAAGGTGGATGAACCGAGGGACTAACTTTGTCTCCGAAGTTCTCCTCCTCGATTTGATTTGTACCGAGTAACTTTTTTTACAATGTCACCGCCCACAATCTCCGTATTCTCATTTCTTTACCACCGGATGGATTTTGTGCCTTTTCCCTTCTTTATTGTCACGAAAGTCTCTTCTGGGGGAGCCGAGGGAATTAGTAATCCAATTTAGAGCACTTGTCTGCGAGTTGTAAGTGTAAGTATACATATATTGGATACATTATAGCATAAATACATACAGGAAGGCCATATTTGGAACTGGTCTGACGGCTCATTTCCGGTGTTGCCATTTTTTCCCGTTTCACCGGCGACATCTGCCGAGCTGATAGCTTTTTAAATGTTTCCAGTGTGTGGAAAAAAAAGTAATGAAATATATGAGCCACTGTGCACACGGGAAAGCGGCAAATAAATATACATTATTTAATGTGCAATACAAGCGCAAGATAGAAATTATTCAATAAATATGTCTCTCATTGATATTCTCACTAATATATATATATATATATATATGTTTATATATATATATATATATATATATATATATAAATAGTTTAAATGAGCTTCAAGCTACATTATATACATTATTTAATAACATAAATATACATTATTTAATGTGCAATACAAGCGCAAGATAGAAATTATTCAATAAATATGTCTCTTATTGATATTCTCACTAATATATATATATATATATATATATATATATAAATAGTTTAAATGAGCTTGAAGCTACATTAATAAAATGAATATCAATGGTATACTGGCAAAATGCACAAAGTTATATTTGTTAAAGTGGTATATGTCAATCACTTATTTTATCTTTCCAAATATAGCACAATTATAATAAATACCTCTATTTTAACTTTTAACTATTTGTCCTACATAATCTATTTATTACATGCTTAGTGAAAATATATTCAGAATGATAAGAAACATGGTGATATGTCAGTATTTTGAAGATAAAAGGTAAGGTGTCGTGAAAAAATTTATATGAAATATTTTGAGCTTGTTTCACTCACCTATAATTAATAATTATAATCCAATTTTAGTGTGATTTAAACTTGTGTACATTTTGGATTAATATTACAGCGGTATATTATTAGTAGCGGAAGGAATAACAGGTCACCCAAGCTGTGAATCACTAAAACTATATGAACAAAAGCAATCTCTATATGAAATTAAAAATTAAATTCAGATCAATAAGATTAGGTCAATTAAATATACAAATGATTTACTCTCAGATAAAATTTATTTATTTGCAATATATAAAAGAAGGTTTAAAAACAATTACTTTATAAAAAAAATATAAATAGAATGTAGGTATATAAAATAAAATAAAATGGTGAAGAAATCAATCATTTCTATGGTGCTATAATTTAAGGTCGCTCCTGAAAAAGACCTGTAGGTGGCAGAATTGGTGGAAAAGAGTTCACCCAGGTGCGCAATTTTGTTGCCAAGTTGTTTTAGTCGAATAAAAGAGGTAATAGGATGAGGAATACTGAGGATAGAATAGAATTATTTCTGATTTTCCACCGCAGATTAAAATATTTTGCCTTATCCACATAAATAAGACAACGAGAAGAAACAACGAAAAAGTAGTAATATTTTATCAGTGAAGATTGTGAGTCTATAAATATAATATAACTTTGAGTTAAAACAAAAGCCATTTAAACCACAGACAAACAGATGATAGTGTTAGTGCATGTCAGTGAGTAGTTATTAGACATCATTTAATCTTAATGAGACTGATTTTATGATTTGAAGTAAATAATATAAACGTATTTTTTTTATTTGAATGTGGAATAGTGGGTCAGAATTATAAATACACAATAGGGGTGGGTGACAACCCTCAAGAATCCAGTGGGGCGGAGGGCAGAGTCGTTGTAATAGTAATATGTCAGTCGTTTTGCCCGTGGCGGCGAATTCTCTTCATATTCATTTATTCGGCATTTTTATTTCGGGTCATTTATATTAAAAATGACGTGTCTATTGCAGAGCGTTCTCGTCGTCGGCCATTTTGTTGACATTTGACGTTGGCTCCCTCATTCTTCGTCCGGTTTGTGAGCATTAGCATGAACACGTTGTTACCCATACGAAGGAGGGTAGGAGGAGGTCTAGGGGGTGGTCTTAGGGGTGGCTGATGTTGCCGGATGAAAAATATGTCTGAGAAATTTTCTTTGTCGGGAATTACAGACTTGGAATCATTTCGAGAACACAATTAATATCCCGCACGTCTCTGTCAAGAATTGCCGGCGATTTATCTGGCTGGGATTTAAATTAGCACTTTTCATCGGTGATGGCTTCATTTTTTTTTTAAATTCGTCTCAATCATGATTTTTAGATGAACTTATTTTAAATTAATATGTTATGTCAGATCCATGAATATTCATATATGCAAAAAAATGTTTTTTTTTACACAAACACGTGTCAATTCATTGTGATTTTACCTATCACTAGTTACACAGGCTTTGCCCGACTTAATAATGGTCTCAGTATTTACCTTACAATCCAGGAAATCAGAGTAAACTGGCTCAAGACGAGGTATTTTCCATACACACATGTATACTTTTTTTACAAATTTTTATTTTGGTTTTAATTTATTGTCTGTCCGACTTAATAATCACCTCAGTATTTACTTTATAATCCAGGAAATCAGAGTAAACTTGGATTTTACAAATATTATTCCCGATCTTCCAGTCGTAATAACTGATCACATTATTTATTTATTTACTTGAGCGGGATTTGAACCCATGATCACAGTATTTGTAGCAACGCGTCTTATCCCAGAAGCTATTAGGCTAGTGAAGAGTAAACGTCAGGTGAAAAAGATGAACTAAAAAACCGTAAACGTATCTACAAAAAACATATTAAATACATTGTTATAATATATATATACATATATATATATATATATATATATATATATATATATATATATAGATATATGTATATATATTGCGATATCCTATCATCCCTAAAATAGTCTCAGTTATTTCAAGTCCACTCTCTATCCTATTATTTATTTAAATGTGTTTTTTTCCATATACTCATTGGTCTGTGTTCTATGTTAGGAAATAAAAATCCCAACGTTGTTGGCATTATTTTTTTCCTTTAAAGGTATGAATATGTCCCGTTTCTGCATAAGGCACAAATGTCGTATATCAAAGCGTACTCGTACTATTTTTTTTTCTCATCTTACTAAAACGACTTTATATTCCGCTGGATTAATAAAGGGACAAATAATTAAATGCTTTATTATGACGTCATTCATTCTTCAACATTTCATACACACCACATAAGTACTTATCAGAAAGCAATATCTTAAGGATGGTTATTGATGTATATTAGATATATTAGTAATGCAATGGCAAATCGTGTGAAATTAGATGTCGGGGGTGTCTGAAAGACATATCGGTAGTACAGCGTCTCTAATGTGGTATCATTTGTCCAAGTGGCCCCATGTGGATATATATGGGGTTGGCCAACAGGGGTATTTTGCACAAATATCTAACTATTCAACTACAATTACAATTACTCAATAAACTATGCCTATGTTTAATACTCGTGATAATCGTATGATACAAAGTTACTTTCATATCGGTATATTTTAACGACCCAATAGTATAAATCGACATGCGCTTATACTGCAAATGCAAAAAGGGCTGTAAACATTTATTTTTCAGCCAACGACTACTTAAAATTAAAATGAACTTAATAAGCAACTACCTGGCTACGATATTAATAAATTTAAATTAAATAAGCAATTAGCAATTAAATGTTAAAAAGCGCGTCCACCAGTTACTAGTAACAACATAACTAATATACTTATTTTCATTACTTTAATCAAGTCCATAGGTCTTCAAATAACAATATTAATTAAACATTTGTAATGTTATGAAATATTTTTTGTGTGTCTGTAAAATTTTTCCCCATTTTCCAAACATTGACATTAGGTGCATTTTTTTGTGATTTCAACAGTATTATTTACAATTTATTTTATCAATTTATTACTTTAAACGGTTTGAAAATCACTGTTATTTTTGGAGACTTCATTTATTGCTAATTAAAAAATCACCTTTTAATTTAAAATAACGACATATAGTTTATATTGCCAAAAAAATATATTATAAATTGCTATGTAAATTTGAAATAAAAATTACTTTGGTGTTTTTATTACTTTATTTTCCCTTCTACATTTTTATTAAATCGCAATAATTAGTAGTAATTTTTACACGAATCAGAAAAAAATGAATATTGCTTTTATTTAATCCTGATATTGCCACTCAAACTGTTGTAATTATGTATTTTATACTTGAGCACTTTTAAATTTATTTAAAATTTAGTAGAATTATGCGTTTTTATAACCCTAGTTTAATATTATTTTGTTACAAAATCTTTGTAAAAATAAATAATTCAAGAACACGAAGTGATGAGTGAATGACGATCACCTGTTTGGCCGACAGCGGATGACACAATTCTATTTTAATATGTTTTTTTTATTTGTTACAGGTAAGCAGCCAATTCCAATAAAAAAATCTCCGTGTATATAAAAAAAGAAAAATTTGTAACGTAAAAGTAGGTAAAATTAATTTGCTTTCGTGCGACTAAAATACCATTGTTTAAAATCAAACAGCTACGTTATACTTTTAAAACGTTTTAAATTCCCACGTGCCTGAGGATTTGACTTCAATCATAATTATTATTTAACGGGATTTTTCAGAAATAATTTGACCTGAAAATATTCCAAAATATTAATGGTATTATCGCAAATGTATGCATGATTTCAAATCGTTTTTAAACTTAACCTAACCTAAGTTTTTAATGAGATTTTCAATTTCACCAAACAAATATTTCAACACTCCAAAATAAAATTATTATTGTATATTATTATAATTATTGTATTTTATTTGATTTTGGAGTTTACCATTAGAAATAAAAATGCTATAAGTTCCTTTATAACACAACCGACTTCCATTAATAATTGTGACCTTATTCTTAAACTTAATCATTAAAAAGGTGTCTCTCTCAATATAAATATAGTTTTAACACCTTCACAGATTTTCCAAGAAATAATAACTAAAAATTAGTATAATGTCTAATGTAGTGTTAATTTTCGCAAAGAAAATTGTCTATAAATTAATCATCAGATGTGCCAAAGTCAAACAAATATTATGGTATTATACTTATTTCTTTCTTTAATTGTTACACTTTTTACTTAACAATATCAGAAAGAGATGGAGTGAATGCTGAAAATGATGATTGGTATAATATATATAATTGTCTAAGGTGTGTGTATGTTTGTATGTGCGTGTCCATCAACCATCAGTGTTACCAGATGGAAGAAAAATATTTCATATCATTATTTTATAACAATTATTACATATCTTAAATCTCGAAACGGCTATTTTAATGATAATAATATTACATAACTTAATAAAAACATTAACAAATTGAAAATTTCAATTAAAATTACCCTAGTAATACTATAATAATCGTTTGACTTTGGCATATCTCTGATATTGCTTGGGAAAACAGGTATTGAAAGATCACAATTTTGATGGCTTTAAGCCTAATATACAAAAAATTTTATCGGTATTTTTGGATCGTATAATATTTTTCCATATGGATTTAAATATGACGTACAAGAAGTGTCCACATTCCCTTGTATTGTTTCGTTCTTAAACGCTAAATTGTGGTCAGTGAATTTATGATTGTATTGGTGGATGATTCATGATGAGAGATGCGATGACATCATGGTCGCGGCTCCTTTGTACCAGGTCACCGGTTCGTATCCCGAGGGCGTCAATTGACCCAGACCCGTAGAATATTACCTTAGAAGCCTAACGACATCTCACCGCGAGATCTCATCAATCAAAATGCTTTGAAAAATCGTTCAAATCGTCACACTCACATATATATATATATATATATATATATATATATATCGACGGGCTCGACTAAGAGTAATATGACTCGGGATATTACCTTTTTAACTTTTTCTCATTTTATTATTTAATAAATTATTGCGCATATTCTGACAAAAAATCACGATTCTAATGCTTAAATTGAGAAAGATAGGCTTTTTCTTATGGGGTACGTTTCGAGTTATCGCCCACGGGAGAAAAAATTTGACGCTCGAATAATACGAACGGAGACATCGCCTTCTTAGTCGCTCATTTGCTAAACACTGTAGGCGATATCTTCAGGTAGCTTAGTCTTCATTGCGCACACCGACACCATATACGTGTGAACAATCATGTGTGTATTAGTAACCAATAAGACACGGCTATGACTCCCCACCACCATCACTATCAGTCCCTTTCTTCCTGCCTTATAATACTCATACAATACTCACCAGCAATTACACATTTCAAAAAAGATTCAAACATTTCAGGGATGGCACAATACTTCTTCTTCTTTACGATCACTTGTTTAAACTCTACTTTACTAAAAATAATTTCATTTTTAATAATAATTTAATATTATTATTTCAAAAAACACATTTTTCAGTGATAATATTAAATAATAAAAGTTATATTTTTTAAAGTGGTCGAAACAAAGACTCCCTGCTTTGTAATAATATTGGTGGATTATCAACACTTTTGAAACCAAAAAGTATAAGTGGTTCTTGGGTATGTTTTTATCAGCAAAATCAACAGAATGATGAAATACCCTGTTATTTGTATTATATTCAAACAAAACTGCAATTCCAATAAATACGATAATATAAATTAGTGAGTATTATAAGAATAGAGTTCCTATGGTCTTATTCAGTGAAGTGGTCAAGTCATATGGCTATTGTATTGTGAACATAATATATTACTAATATCCTAATTTACCAGTTGTATTTTTATTTAAAAACTTGCCACTAAATATGTTCCCACATATGTGAGATGTTTAAAAAAATATTTTTTTTCATTAAATAACTATTATTCTCTATTATTATTAAAATAGGGTATTTTGACATAACAAGCTGAAAATTTGTAGAAACAGTTTTTTTTTTTTCAATAAATCACACAGAGGCTTCGAAGGTTATTATTAGCTGCAACTAAACAAGCGGATGACAATAAATACTATCGTCATTTTAAATTATCAATATTTATTTCATTTACTGATTATTTCAATTAAATAACCATTCTTAGAATTCATACATTCATTCATTCTACCACTTAATAACTCGGACATCGTTCAAGTGGTTTGGTAAAAACACTTTTATATTAAATTGAACTGATATTTCTGTTTCTTGGATTATTTTTTTTCATTGATTTTTAAAAATCCAAAAACCCTCAAATACCTGATATTTTTCAAGGGCTTATTCACTCTTATAATTATTGTATGATATTTTTGAAAAAGTTTCAGTATTCTTTAGACTTTCAACGCCATAGCATTATTTTTTTGTGTATTTCTATAAGATCAGACGACGCGACGGTAATACAATTTTAAATATAATAGCTGATTTTGTTTTATTTGTGAGAAGTCACTATTGAATAGAGATTTTGTTAATTAAGTGTGTGGTTTGAAAACTTTAAAGACTTCTATAAAATGAAAAGCGGAAGTTTTCCCATTAATATCAATCAGTGCACCTCGTAAAAATAGCAGCGATGACAAAAAAATGGAAAATTATCGACACAAGGTCAGTAACGCAAGTAATCTAGAATTTAAAGACAATATCATAAAAATAGTAGAGAAACGAAAGGATTAAAATTTTTTGGAATCATCCACTAGTTACTATAATCATAGTTAGATAATCATAAATAATATAATAATTCGATGAAGGAGATTTATAATTATAATGAAAAATATCCTTAGTATTTTACGTATATGCGAAATGTAATGTATGAACTAATTAAAAATACAAATTATTAATTGTTAATGATTTTATAACTGCATACTTGGTATTATTGAGTGAGTATTACAGGTAATCGTACAACAATCTCAATATCCCAATGTAGTGTCATATCAGCTATAGCGAGGATCGACACTAATAATGATAAAATGATAGGAAGAACTAATAAAATTATGTCACATGCGATTCAATATTAATGTATGAGAAAAAGTATACTAATAAAACCATTTTTCAACAGAGTGAATGAATATCTTTACCATTTGTCTTTATTTGAATTGTTTTTTGAGAAAAAGCATTATATTTTGTTATCTGTATTATATTCAAACAAAACTGCAATTCCTATAAACACTATAGAGTATGGTCATATTCAGTGAAGTGGTCAAGGAATGAATGCTTGGGAAACCTAGTCACTTGAGATATTTAAATACTTACCGGTTATATTTGTGTATATTTATTTTTGCCATTTGATATGTAATATAAATAATATAATAGAATGTAATAATAAAGCAATATTGTTAAGGTAGTGGTGCGAGTGTCTGGTAATGAAGCTGCTAGTAGTAGTAGTAGGTATAGTAGTATAATAGATATTGTGTGTGTGTGCGTGTCGGTGTAGTAGTGTGTGTGAGGGAGCTAGGATGAGAGTGTGTGAGTGTGATGCATAGTAGTGTGTGTGTGATGCATAGTAGTGTGTGTGTGACTTATCATCTCCAAGTATTTCAAGAAGGACATTGAAGACAGCGATAACTCCGTGTATCGCCTTCCCGTGCGCTTCCCTTCCGCAAATCTTCCCTACAAGAACAATTTTTAGCTTGCCCCCTTTTAAATATTGCATTATTACATATTTAAAAAATACTCGTATGTTGATAACACAATGGGGCACGTTTTTTCCGAAAAAAGTGAAACGATATAACATCTGAATAAAGAGATATTAAATAAAAACCTTAAAAAAACGGTTTTTCGGCCGTCCTGTAAAGTTGTGTTTTTCGACTCATCGCCGTCTTAGCGGAGCCCGTCGATATTTTGCGTTTGTATTCTTACTAAAATTATCTCAATAAGAAAACATATTATTTTTATAATAATTGAACGATAATATGTATAACCCTTATTATAAATTATTATAATAAATTATATTTGCATACTGAAAGAACATAGCCCATTTTAAATACCAAATTAGGTATAAAATACTTGTACTACCAGTCAAAATAAGGTGTTGCGAATAGGGAATATATGAAAAAAATAATAGTTTTGCTTAAGATACCTTCCTCCATCAACTGGTGGAACTACTTAGTAGACTTCATCTTGTGATTAGTTAAGTAAATATTAATATGTTGTTAAAATTAGAGTGTATTTTAGTGAACCGAACCAGGTGTGTCTGGTCTGAAGGTATGAATACCATATAAGATGTTCCTAGGGATAGTATGGAAGCATTTGAATTTATAACCGGCTGTTCCCCTGTGACCGCTATCATATAAATACTACGTCTAAGGATTATGAAACAAATATAATTGGTATAATTTGCTAGAATGATTATTTGATACTGTTGATACGAGAGAATAAATAATTTTATTGTGGTTAATATGAATATTCCAATAATAAACACACGGAAAATCAGTAATTTCTGCACTATTGACTATCAAACCAAATTGATATAATATATTGGATTGTAAATAATTGATAATAACGTTAATCTATTATATAAGTATTAATTTTAATATTATATTTCTTTCGAGATCGGAAATAATATTAATAAAATTTTAGTCGATATTCTAAAACCAATAACCTTGATTTCCTGGATTGGAATGTAAAAATGATTGCCATTATTAAATCAGTGATCTCTAAAATAATTATTTAAATTTAATAGTTATATAAACTATAGATAAAGAAAATGTTTATGATTGAGGCTTTTAGAATAAGCTCAGAGTTCTACCAAAAAAATATGTCTCATTTTAAGTTGATTAATATAAATTTAATATTATACACAAGTTTTCCACTTAAAGCTCTTCTGTTTGGAAACCCCATCAAACAAAGATTCATTATTTTATACTCCAAAGTGATATGTGACAAAACTGACAAACATACCTTCCCATTAAACCAACCAAGAAAAGCGTGATTAATAATGTTTGCCAATATAAGCAAAACACTTTTTCACAAATATTATAAGACCCACCAGGATTGTTTGATCCAATAAACTAAATTTAAAATAGTTAAAATGTGTAAGCGCACCTAGCAATAATACAATATAACGATTGACACGTTTATCCTCCATTTTTCATTAGATTAAAATCGAAATTTTGAACTGATTGAGTATTTGTTCGATTCATTTTTCGTTGTCTGTAGCTTCGGTTGAATTGGAATTCGCACATTTTGATTTTGAAAAGCTCTCCGGTATTCAAATCGTTCATTCACAAAATAAAAAGCGACGACAGAAGTTGAAAATAAAAAAAAGGCTTCTGCATGAGAAAATTGACCTTTCATATACGGTGGTCGCAAATACGACATGTTCTATTTTAGTGTTCAATATAAAACGATAGTAAAATTCAGCTTTTCTTTCATTTTATTATAATATGCGGTCAACTATCACACCTTCACTATATTTTATACCTACACATTTTATGACGTACCTACTACTGAATTTACAAGCGACTATCACTGAAGGGAATTCATGTAAAAAATAAATATACATAGGTGTCCCACACTATGCTACAAATATCATTATGCGTTGTTAGAATTTAAATTATTTTAGAGCATTCGTTTTGATTGGTGATCTAAAAAATTATTTCATATTGAATAAATAATTCGTTTAGAACTAAAAAATATTATTTTTAGTGTAATAAACGTTGAAAATAAAGACCCTATGAAATGATTACAAAATGAACAGTCGAAATGCGGGTATTGTACTCTTTCATCTGTTGCGAAGGACTCCCTGGTCGATCGTTTTATCAAAATTTGATAAAGGAATGAGATGGTCGGCATATAATCCGACCCTGGAGTGAAATAGGAAGAAAGGATCCATATTTCTTCATCGTATAACTAGATTACCCTGTCTGTGGGATACTGTTTCCCGAACATTGCTTATTGACCAAATTTGCCAACCGAGGACAACTCATATTTATAAACACGCTTTTAATTTGACCCTACCACTTTAATGGAGAAAATATCTTTAAACTCAATTTAATTGATTAAAAAATTCGAAAAGGGATATACTTTTCATGAAAAAATTACTACGTGCGATTAAGTCTCAAAAATCCGATTAAATTTTCATGGGTGAATTTACAACTTTTTGAAATTGAATTTTAATTTTGCATACAGTTT